>CAUOQF010000320.1:0-42222 GCA_963457715.1 Argyresthia albistria | reverse complement strand
AATTTCAGTATCTTGCCAGGATAGAAGACTGACAACAAAGCGAGGATAGAAGAAAAACATAAAGGGTGCTACAAGTTGCAGGTAGATTGCATCGTGAGTAGGCAGTTTGCAGGTTGCATGCAATCGATAGCATCGAGATTGCATCATGAGTAGGCAGGTTGCAGGTTGCATGCAACAAGTAGCAGCGAGAAGTTGCAAGACAGATTGCACCGTGAGTAGAGCCCATTAGCACGCGGGTATCACAGGACTGAATTTAATGAGTGAGGAAGCCTATACTATACTAGACTAGGTTCCTTGTGATGCTGATGATGACGATAGTACGTTAATCTTCGTGTCCTAGGTACTGCATAATACATTCACTCAACATCTGTCCATAGATATTAGCAATATCGCATATGCCCATTGACAAACCTTTGTGATAAGACAAAACAAAACCCGGCACCCAGAGAACCATAGCATGTACAAAACAAACGCAAAGGGGCGTTGTGCATTTTCGTATCTGCGCCCGGGAAACTCAATGAAAGTGTAACAAACGCACAATCACGTCATGGGCACTGAATGTGTTAAACAGCAAAAGGGGTTCTTTAGTAACCAGACTCATCTAGGGACTAGGCAAGTTTGAATTTGAGATATGTCTTCTTTGTCGGTCCCTCAATGCTGAGGATCGTGACCGCATGCTCTCCTCCATTGCTGACGGTATTAACCACTTATTAGTACCACTTACATATTGAGATATGTAAGTGGTACTAATAAGTCTTTGAACTAAACAATCATACAAATGGCAGGGAAAATACCAAGACTGCTCAAACCACATTTACTCATTAGACGCAGAATGTTAGCTACTGTCCTGTATTGAAGTACTCGTGTAAAAGTAGGGCAATGCACTATTAACCCCTTCAGAAGTTCCTGTCATTGTCATGCAAGCACTCTAGCAAGAATACTGATTCTATTATATGCTAATCAAAAAACATTCATCCAATTACATATTGAACTGGTTCGCCGACACATCTTATATAACAATAGTTCGCCTTTGTTCGGTTGTTCGAGCTGTGTGCTTCTGCGAGTGAAGGGGTTCAAGTTAAATTAATTTACATCAAAATTTGATGAACAGCCCTCAAGGGGTGCCCAAAAGGACCACTATTAAAATAAGATACCTAATATTATGATTTTCATTCACAAACCACATAAAGCCAGTGTTTTCAATCTTAAGAGCTTATTACATTACGCTGTCGGCAGGTCACAATTTGTATAGACGTCTCACTCATATGGAACAACTAGAAAGAGACAGTGAGTCAGACAGGGCCCTGCCGACAGTGTAGTCTAATAGGCCCATTACTTGCAGCTGTGTTCCCAAATAAACAAATCTGAATAAAGCCTTGTGCCCCTCAGAGGGAAATTACTGAGCTACATTTATTCATTCATTGTAATGTATTGCTAATAAAGAGAAATAAATCTGACAAGGACTAAACTATGCCGCAGTTAGACACGAGTTCAACTCTTCTAAAATTATTACATTCAAGCAGGGTTACAAAATTAGGATGAAATGGATAAAAACTCACCTGGCAGATCTAAAGGGAAGGTACTTCTTGGAGAATTGTTTCTCCTATCAGCCGGGTTGACTGACTCTGTCAAGTCCAGGTTCAGATGTGGAGGCAGGTCGAGGGGCAGAGGTGGAGCCCCACTCTCTGCACCCTCCGGCAGGTCCAACGGCACACTCCGCCTCGACGGTCCCGACTCCGAAGTAGACGCACCATACATGTCATAGTCATAATTTCTATATTCCCTACTATTATTACGCCGACCCAGACTCGAGGAAGAACCAGCATTAAAATTCGTATTAAAAGTAAAGTCAGGTAAATTGTCCAGGTCCACTGAAATAGGCCCGTTGGAGTTTAAATACGCCTGCTCCACTAGAATATGGTCTTGCACAAAGTCTGGTAATGAAGGCATCCCTAGAGGCTCAGAGGCCAGATTTGGTCGTTGATAGAAATCTGTGTCTGAATTGTCGATGAAAAGATTATGCTTAGATTCTGAATTGTCCACTACACTAAACGGTACTTCTATTGAACTACTCGATGACGTATTATCACTTAACTGATGGACAGTTCCATCTTTATTTCTTATCTTTAGTTTATCTTTATTTTTGGTTTGCGAGCTTTCGGGACGAGACTTCCCGCGCCTCGCTTCGGAGACAATGTCTGTTTTGTTCGGCGAATGTTGCACTGTATTAGCATAAACTTTGGGCCGAGCGCCCGTACTCTCGTACGTTGAGTTGCTAGGCAGAGAGAGATCCCGCTTCAGGAAGTGTCGGAATGAGAAAGGGTTCTCTTCTTTGCGAGTCGCACTACTCGATTCTGAAAGAAAAACGAACACTCATGAAGGAATGTCTTTATATTTAGCGGACAAAAAACAACTTCGAGAAAACACTCACTAGACGATGAACTTTTGGCTTCAACGGACGAAATGTCCTCATTTTCGTTGCTATTGTACTTTGCTTCCTCGATTCCTAAATCTGGTTTCGGGTTGCTTTGTTCGTTTTCCTCGGAAATAGCATCGTTATTCGAATTTTGAGAGGATTTTTTATTTGAAACACCATCCTCATCCTCCGCCATGATAATCAAAATTGACAGTTTGATATCGTTCTGAAATGTTGAGTTCGAGCTGTTCGAAGCAAGGTTTCGATCTCTTCACTTCAATGTTAAAAAAACCGTTCAGAAACTGTTATTGACCGAAAGAAACTAGACTGGGGACTGGGGCCGTACAATCCAGAAATCGAGCTCTGTGAAAGAGCGGTCTGCTGAATGAATAATTTTGTTCCGTGCATTACTAGGTAAAGGTTCTACAGTTTAACCAACACAAATTTTGAAAATCACCGCCAGCCAGTATGTATCCCGTAGGTTGGTTTGGGGGTTAGTCTGGTACCCGTACTTTGGAGGAGACCCGTACCGATATTTTCCCTTCCAATCCAATACCCAGCCAGCTAATACAGCTTAGAGCTCCATGATCTAGTGGGTTTCATGCTTGCCTCTCACGCAGGAAATGCAGGTTCGAATCCCGGTGTTGACAATGTACCAATGAGATAAATCATTTATCTGTAAGTACGACGGATGTTCTAACGGTGCGATGATGGAAAACATCGTGAGGAAACCTTAATTACTTGGCGGCGATGGGCTTGCCCCTGTCACGCAAAATGGAGTATTGAACTACTGGCTTAAAGTGGGCACAGTTGTGCCTTTGCCACCCCGTATGGGAAAAAGCGTGACGCTATGTTATGCTAATATAGGTACATATATTATATACGTATTTAAATTAACTTTGGGTACCTATATGCAGGTAAATTTAATTGCAGTATTTGGGTAAGTATACTTATGTATTTCACAGCTACTATACCAAATACCAACCAATAACCCCCTGCAGTCTGAGTAAGGTAGGTACGTCTTGAGCTAATCTCTCAGACTCACCTTTCTCAATCTTAGATTAATTATTAAAACGCATTGTAATACTCCCAGATTTATATTATATTATTAACTACCTATAACAAGGCCTTTTCATTTGCACAATAGTTTTCTTATTTTGGTTCTCAATATGCAGTCGGCAACTATTGGCACATGTTAGAAAAAGACACCAATAGTTGCCACCAGCCACATATTGCAGTGAAAATATGGCTCGTCTAGGAGCACCTTAGAGTACAGAACTTACTTCATAAAATGTGACATAGGTAATAATAATAACAACTCTTGTTTAGTGTTTTAAATAATTAACAAAATCACTTATTTACAAAATAACAATAAATAAATTCGTTAAATTAAATGCATAGGTAGATATCTAGTTATGTAAGATTTATTAAAGTAAACAATTCTTTGTTACATACAAAATTACTGTAGGTACCTAATAAGTTGGTACTAGAATACCTATTTAAAGTTATAAAAATAGTGAAGTTATTTAGATATAATGAGCACATCGATTTATAATAGTTAATTTATGTTCCACACGGACATGCATGCATTAGTCTATGAAAAATAAAACAGCCTATTTTTACATTCTGCTTGATACTATTTTCTGAGACTAGTATTTGTGGTGAGTTTCACAAGTTACTGAAATGTAGCAGACAAGAAGACAAGTTATTTATCATTAGGATCCACAAACTGATACTTGTAAGAATATGTTAGAATTAACAAACTAACTATATGTATACTTACACACCTCTTAATAAGCATACGATAACTGTTGTTACCATCAAAGCCAGACTTGACCTCAGACCTTGACTTTTAGGATACGATAGATAAATAAAAGATATTATTGGATCTTCCCTTACAAACTTTAATACACTACAATAATATATGCAAATGTATAATTACGGATATAAGAAATGTAGACATTTCTTCATTTGGCACTTTAGTAAAAATACTATAGAAGTTGAGTACACTAAAATCTCATTTTAGAATATTGGCCGTCATGTAAACGGTGCCATTTCATTTGTTTTTTGTTTATGGCACACCTTAACAAAACAAGACAGGAAGCTATTCAAATGAATATGTAATAATTTAACTTTTTATAATCATCTACTTTGGTCTAATTTCATGATAATGATTGATGATGATGAACAATATCTAAACTATTTCGTTTGTAATAGAAATAAAAAAGAATAAACATTCAGTCTTAAAAAAAATGTAAAGGAAGAATTTGCTAAACTTTTTGGTCAAAAGCCGGTATTTTCGAGATCAATACTTCCAAAAAAAGACTAAAATTAACACTTCTACTCCTCTACTACATTATTTTTCAAAAAATTCCGTAATTTAAACTGTATTAAAGAATTCACTATGTGTTTACATGATCTTACGAAGATTTTGATTAACCATTGATTTATCTTATTGCTGAATTAGAATATATCATACTAACATGAAAAATATTCTATTAATTTATTTGACAATTTCTATTGCAAACATAATTAATAAAACCAAGCCTGTTTCTGCTAACTAATTGTAGGTATGATTAAGAATTTGAAGATTGAAGCAATATCCGAGACACGCACTAAAATCAAGTTTAATTGTTGGCACCAACATTTATCTTTTTCCATTTGGCAAGAATTTTCACACTCTGAAATATGTATCTTTTAAGTCACAAAACATATAAAAGATCTTAACATTTACAAAGACAAATTAATATGTTCTTTCTAGCTAGAAACACTGCTGAACTCAACTACATACTTTGTCAAGGACAATCAGTCAGGACAACAAATCAGTTAACGAAAGTAATTAAATATGTAATTCTATAAAATACCTCTTTATTGGTGAACCTTGTTTCTTGAAAATAGATCAATCAAATACATTAATTATGTAGATATCTAGATATGAAAATATCAGTAAGCGATCGTGTGTGTCCAAAGATAACTGAAGATAAAAAAGCTTGATAAAAAATTGCTAAGTAAATTCGGTAAATTCATAGATTGCTGATCGTTGTTAGAAAAAAAACTGATAATATTTAAATATAAAAAAATAACCGGCCAAGTGCGAGTCGGACTCGCGCACGAAGGGTTCCGTACCATTATCTATAAAAACCCGCAAAAATAATAATATTGTATGGGAGTCCCCCTTAAATATTAATTTAATTTTAATTTAATTATTTATTTTTTAAGTAAATAATATACTCAATATATTGTGAACATTTTAAGCGTCTACCTGCTACCATTATCAATATCGAGCAAAAATGAGCAAAAAAATCACGTTTGTTGTATGGGAGCCCCCCTTAATATTAAATTTCTTTTGATTTTTGTTATAGCGGCAACAGAAATACATCATCTGTGAAAATTTCAACTGTCTAGCTACCACGGTTCATTGAGATACAGCCTGGTGACAGACAGACAGACGGACGGACGGACGGACGGACGGACAGACAGACAGCGAAGTCTCAGTCATAGGGTCCCGTTTGGCACCCTTCGGGTACGGAACCCTAAAAATGCAACTGCCCTAAAAATTCAGGCAACATAAGACTGCCTGAAAGAAACATCTTGTCGTAAGAAGGAAGTAGGTAGGTATGTCACGTTGGTAAACTCTACTCAGTAATTTTCCTTGAGATACACTTGACTACGTAATGAGTCAATCATGCCATTGCCTATGTCAACGACACCGTCTAAGCAACCATGTTCTTACGAGGCGAAGGTTACATCTTTAATGAAGGTCTTTTCCTTTTCTATATTCATAAAGATTGTTGGGCACCATGATCATGTCATGACCGTTGTAGAGTCAGTGGCTGTAACCACAACAAGCCTCAATCGATTCGATCCCACGACATAGAAAAGAACCTAGTCTAACTTAGCTAGAGCTAGAGCTCGTCTAAACTGAAATGACGCGCCCCACTCCTTGGTTTTGTATGACAAGTAATACAAAACCAAGGAGTGGGGCGCGTCATTTCAGCTTAGACGAGCTCTACCTATCAAATGCATCTGCTACCGAATAAACGACGATATTTACCAGCAACTTTTATATCTGCCACTGAGTTCTATCTAACCTTAGTTAGAAGTATCTAAGTAACATTTGCATTCCACACGAGTACCTATTTGATTAGTGCTATCTGAGAAAAGTACTATTACATTCTGTTGCACGCGCAAACTAAGCGTTCACTATACTGTATACTGTATGTCATGCATGTCAGACCAGATAAGGAAAGCAAGCAGACTAGGCTGGATTTTACCAACAAAAAGTTATACGGAGAATAACTATCCCGGGGATAACTTGTATGACAAATGACAGTTCAAAATGAGGTGATCTGATCTGTCACTGGTGTCTATGAAAAAGTAGAAGATACTTTTGAGTAAAAGTTACTCTTTCGTTGGTAAAATCGGTAAAATCCGGACTAAGTCTGGCTCGCTTTCTAGCTAAGATATAACATTTTAAACCTGCATCTCCTGCATGACAGACGAACTAGCAATTATAATTGACTCTTGGAAAATAACGATTACTCTCTCAAAACTCCTCGAAGAATGCTAATCGGAATCGCCTTGAATTGCGACTTTAGTTAGTATTATTTATCCTGTACATCAACAAATGTACTAACGAGGTCAGCTATGTACATGCAAGTACCTGCATAATATTTGTGATAGGTACGAGTAGAAACGATGACTTCAATCAAGATTTTGGGTACCTACCTAGGTAAAATGGGTCCTGCAGAATTTTGAGCCTTAATTGGAATTGGAATCAATAGCGCCAATACAAAATCTCAAAGCAGATAGTACTTGGGGTTCTGGGGCCTAAAAGGACTAGATTAAACGTAAAACGAAATAAAAAACGACTAGAAATCGCCAGTGATACTAAGCGGGAACAGCGGCGTTTCATACCAACCGGCAACCATTGTTTGTATGGTATATATAGTCCTATCGGACTTCCAAATATAAAACTCACGTCGTCGGTCGCTCAGTTCTGTCTGATGTTTTCTAAACTAGTAATTAAACTTATAATCGGCATAATATTAGTTGGAGATTAAAATTAGTGCCGGTATTGACGCGCTTTTGTTTATGGCCTAACTTAATATGAGGATAAACCTAAATAGAATAATAATAAAGGTAGGCTATTTCAATGTTAAACTTCTAGATTGCCTTTGCACACACACGACACGAGTAGGTAATTTAGTACCAATTCTCCGACACTGAATCACAGATAAGAAATATTTCCTACCTAACTAAAAGCTAAATATCACTGGTTAAACACAGATTATCGTGTATGTTACTATGTGGTTTTCACTCTATGTATATTAGGTACCACAAATGTAGCTACCGTGCCGTCACATGACGTAGAACACGACATGATTACCGAGTGAGACCACCATAGTTTTTGTAGATTTTCCTCCCTTTACCGGCTGCAAGTCCAACAACTTTCATATTCATATCATCACCGAAACCAAATTTCGTTGCTCCGTCGAAAGCCATCATCGTCACATATTGGCACTGCTGAATCTGCTACCTTTTAGTATGTTTTTATAAAAACATTTACTACAACTCATTCGTCCTATTATTTTCTTCTCATCGGCCGTCTTGGGTTAAAAAGAGACAAAGCCCATCCCCATCTTCTGTCTCTCTCTTCACTCCAATCTATTTCTCCATCTTTTTCCGTTGAAAGAGCAACAACAACCAGCTTTTATAACTGTCGGTAGGATAGAACCTCATTCAACGCAGAATGCTTCATGTTCATCCAAAAACCGAAGACCTACATGTCCATTCGCCTTTCAGTCAATCCCACATCCACCTTCGTCACACAAACGATTCCAGTTTCTTCGCTCAGTCCTCGTTTACACTCAGACACTCAGAATTCTACTAAGTCCTGGTCCTGTCTTGTAGGACGCGCTTGCCGAGTCCTTTCACACATTCAAGTCACACAAACGACTCAAGTTCCTTCGGCTCAGTCCTGGCCTCCTTGTAGACACTCAGCAGCATCTGCTAGCTGCCTGCCGAGGGTTCCGACTCACTCTCCAGGTCCGTGGAGGCGCGGGGTGTTGGCTAGCTGATGGAAGAGCTGCTAGTGCTAGATATAGTCTCCCGACCTCGCTCCGCCTCGAGGATTGCTATGGTGAGCTCCTTGCGAGCTTTCTGGACCACCCACACCATGAGGGTCACGCCGATGAGGATCTGCGGATGGAGAAGGTGGGGGGTTATGAAAGTCTGTGGTATCGCAGAGAATTAACCTTACCCTTGGTAACTGGCAGCGCCAGTATGACTATAAACTTTGAAGGTAAAGAAGGAAAAGTAAAGAAGTGGTGGAGAAGATCTCACCTTATGAGAAGTGTAGTAACAGTTAAGTTAACCTGTTTTTTTAAAGAATAAGTCAATGAATAATGCAAAAGTCAACTGCTTGATGAGTAACTCTTTTCTGTTTAATTCCATTCCACAACTCCCTATTCGCTGGTTTATCTGGCCTATTTATCGCATTGACACTCTCGTGACCTCTATTACCCCATCACTCGGTTACGAGGGCACTAAACTGCTCTTCATTGAAGCAATCAGATCAAATCTACTATTATAGTGACAAACGGCACTTTGGACCCGACTTTTGACTGTTTTGTTAAACGCCCATTATATGCCATTATTACATAACTGAAATTGAAAAAGACTTAGCACACATTATATAGAACAGACAATAGATTAAATAGATATAGATTAAAGCGTCAAGTTAGTGCTAATAGGACCCAGCTCAGCAATGCCGAGCTGATAACATACATTTACATATAGGCACATCTGGCCCCACACTAGGATACCTTGTATCGGGGGAACCAGAAACAGAGACGTCAAAATCGTCAGATGTAACATCAGTTCAGTTAGTTCAGTTTAGTTAAAAAATAAATCTTGACCATAAAATCATAGGCGAACGCTACACATCAATAAATATTGTGATAATTATCATGATATTTACTTAAGTATCTGGCCGGATCACAGCACACCCTACACCATCAATACGTATCGCGTCAGTACTGAAGTTTGTACGAGCCAGACGTGATGGACCCACCCAAGACGGAGGAAAATTAAAGCTCGTGTGGCAATAATTGACAATGTTTCAAAAAAAATAGCAGCTGGTTTTATTATCTCATACGAAAATAGATGGGAAACGATGGGAACCGTATTTTTTATTTTAGTGTTTATTCTTATTTTTAAGTTATTATTCAAGATTTTTAGAGTTACTCATTCTAAAAGGGCGTAAGTACAATGTCAGGATTATAAAACGTTGAACTTTTGCCCGTCATTGCATCAATAAAAAATTAAAATGTCATTATTCTGTCATAATATCACCTCCTGTTCCGAGTCACGCCATAATCGATTACAGCGTCTACGAAGCCGTTCCGTCCGAGTCAGTTTTGGGCTTTTGGCGATACAAACCGATGGCATCTTAGACGCTGTATTCGATTATGGCGCTGACGGCGATGTCGCGGAACGCACTGACACTTCGTGACAAGTTGACAACCAGCAGTGACAAAATTTAGATGACAGATGATGACTGACAGTTGCTTTTTTATTTATATCTAGCCTGTGGAACACCTGCCATAAATCCTGACATTGATAATTTGGACAACATTTCAGTTTTTATTATTTAACTCTTAAATTACTGATCTAAAAATTCTGAAAAAAATATCTAAGAGCTCAGAACACTTAAATCTCGAAATGGTTTTCTAATTTTAGTGCCTTATCAAAATGAAAGGTTGTCAATTGTAGTTGATGAAGAATTGGCTTCAAAAGAGAGAAAAGTACACATCTGAATTTATTGGACAAAATTCACTAAATTACTTTCGGATGCCTGATGTCTGTTTTGATAAAATCTTTTGGAACAGATTATTTAGTAAACAGGATACATCCACATTCCTGTCCTGCCTAGGTCCTGATAAGCTCGCCTTTGCGTATAATATTTCTCGTAAATGTATTTTTGAAGTAAAACTTCTTGGGGCACGGGGGTAAAATTTATTTAACCTCTCAACTGTGGGTTATTCATATATTTGCTTTTCAACTGCTACTAGCCGGGTGCTATCACGAGTGGCTAAGAAATGTAACGGAAATTGGAATCGGTGACGTCAGGGTCGGCTGAAGACTTTTAAAACCGCAACTATTTTCAATACGGTTTTTAACTAATCAGATAAGATAATAATACATTCGTACAATAAAGAATTATTTACAAATAAAAATTATTTTAAGCATTCTTCCACGAGTTCTTGATTTCCGGTATGGCCAAAACCAGTGACGTGACCAAAAACTACTTCGTTCAACCTCTTTGTTGGAACCGGAACTTATGTTTGACAGTTGTGCGATGCGATCCATACAGTTTGTAAGAAAAGAGTTTCATCAATGTCACACGGGTCGATATGGATTTCTAAAATGATGAACGAATCGTTTTGTGGCCGGTAACTATGGAATAGGTACCTAAAACGCGCTGCGTAGTCGCGCAACGGGCAGCTAGTAATCGCATAAAGTCACTTAGAATCATCCAAATGTGATATTTAGTTTTCAAGCAAATTCCGATGTGATGGATGGCTGCATTAAGACTTCTTGAAAACAATAAGTAGGTACCTAGAACTGTTCTAAAGCCACTTTTTATTATATAGTGCAGTTCAAGTCACAAATTAGCAGTTTAGCTACTAAGTACGTGTTATACCTACCTATTTAATGTTTATCTGTAGTAAACGGCCAAAGCGAGGTCTACAGCTTACAGAGCCATAAGTTTAATGGCTTATTGTTTCGCTTATTTGTTTGTATGTAATTTTTGTAATACATATTTTAAAGTTGAATTGTTGTTATAACTGTTGAAATTATACGATTTTGATTTTAATAAGCTTTTGTAATATTAAAGTTAATGCTTCATGCCAGTCAATAATGTTGAAGTAAAATATCAAAATCGAGGTATGTCGTATGGCGGACTAAGGAAATGTCAAGAATAAAATTAAATAAGAGTATAAGAGTTCATAGCTTCGCGATGAAGTAACCCTAAAATATCCTAGCAAAGTAGGTATGTATAGGTTAGCGGGGGTAGCATAAGGCACGCCAGTCACCCCAGCCACGCATTTTGTCACAATTTAATGTCATATCATAATGAATGCGCGCTATTATGGAGAAACATCATTGAGACGCGAAAGGAGTTGGCAATTTGGCAAAATGACTGCCCCAGACATGTACAAAGACTTCTCAACAGCCAATTAATAGCATTTAAATATTCTCTCATAAATTACTGCGTCTTTAGTTAGTTTGTAGAACTTGAAGGAAATGATTAAATAATTAAGAGTTGTCACTTCATACTCTATGATTCCGCCATTGATTAGTGACTTTTGCCATCGTTAAAAATAACATGCAACATAATTTCCAACTAGCAAAACTGTTGAAAACAGGAGGTTTCCAGAGGAGTGGCTAGATGGCGTTATGTTGCATGTTATTGCAAAATGGTGCTTATTTCTAGCGACGGCAAAGGTCACGGAATCATATTGGAATCACGGAGTATTGAGTAACAACTCTTATTTACCTATATTGCAGTTCCGTCTGAGATACGTTATCGGTTGGACGTGTCGACTCCCGTGCGATACAACCAGAGTCTCTCAAAGTTTTGTACCATTATTCGTACTTCGAACTCGTCGCAATGGTAGTGTGTGGTGGGTGTAGTGAAGAGGCGGGCGATGCTATCCTTTGCTCCGAATGTGGGCTCCACTACGATTATACTTGCGCTGGCATTACAGAGGCGAAGTATAGGCGCTTGCCAAAGGAGAAGAAAAGGGACTGGATGTGTCCTACTTGTACTATTAAGGATCCGAAGACTGCTTTTGTGCCTTCGCCCCTGCCAGCTGCGTCGGAATCCACTGCTACCGTGCTGTCCCTGGATCTCATCATGAAGAGACTTGATTCAATGGCCATGCAACTGGAACCACTGAAGAATCTGGAAGACATTAGGAGTGACGTCTCTCACCTAAAAACTGCAATTGGGTCCATCGTCGGTAGGATTGATGAGGTGGAGCGTCGAGTCGTAGCGGTCGAAAAACAGCTGGGCGCCGCTGGCGAGCTCCAGGCGCGAGTGGAGGCGCTGGAGAATTCATCCGAAGCGAGGGACCAATGGCTCCGGGCCTCAAACGCTGAATTAAAGGGCGTCCCTCAAAAGACGAACGAAAACCTATTTGAAGTTCTATCCAGGATCGGAGTCGTGGTGAGCAATGCGGTGGCGCGGGACAAAATTAACTTCATTGCTCGCGTCCCTACACGTGAGGAGGGCAGAATCAAGCCCATAATTGTCAGTTTCAACAGTCGTTATGACAAGGAAAATTTTGTTGCAGCAGCCCGAGCCTTTGGGAACCTCTCCGTATCTGATATTGGCTTTGACGGTAAAGATAGGATCTTCGTAAACGATCATCTCACCATCAATCAAAAACAGCTACTAACATTGGCGAAGAAATTGGTAAAGGATAAAGCCTATAAGTTCTGCTGGGTAAAGCACGGCAAGATAATGGTGCGACGAAATGAAACGTCGCCCTTTATACAGATTCGCTCCAATAACGACCTATCAAAAATTAAATGACTTGCCCTCCGTTCTGTTCTTGTGTCGCATGTTTATCTTTTAAATGTTTATTTTTTGAATGTTCACAGTTTGGAAACCACTTGTATTCGCGCTGTAACACTACTATTGCCTCTGCATACCGCTTTGTGTGTCGCTCCACTCATATCTCACCCTTGCTCTGCGAATCTCGCAAACTACTGTCGTAATTTGTTGCTATCGCTTCCCCGCATTACTATCTCTGCTACGCTGTATTTAAAATCTATTATTACGCGCAACGCTGTAGCATTGCCGCTCATTATCCTACGACACCTCGCTGCTAATTTGGCTGTGTGTGCTCTGTACCTATGTCCTACCGGTAAAAAACCGGTTGTCTGCTGCCGGCGACGATGTCTCGCAACTTTAACGCTGTTTTCAATGCTAATAAATAATCTTAGCTATGAATGTCTTTTAGATCGTCGATTATATACCGTTGGTAGTCATATTAGCTGTGTTTGGTGACAATGAGAGTAACCTGTGTGTGTACTATCAGAATGTGAGAGGGCTACGGACTAAGACCGAGACTTTTTTGCGGAGTGTTTTGCTTAATGATTATGACGTAATAGCTCTGACGGAAACTTGGCTTCTCGATTCTATCTCCGACAATGAATTATTGGATGACAGGTACTTGGTGTGGCGCCGCGACCGTAACTACATTTCTACAGGGCAGACCATGGGGGGTGGGGTTTTATTAGCGGTCAAGCGTGAGTTGTGCTCATATATGAATGTTGCTTGGCAGTCATCGGCCGAGGACATCTGGGTGTCAATTCGTTTAGGGTGCAACAACAAGCCTAAAATCACCTTGCATTTGTGTGTTCTGTATCTTTGTGACGAAAACAATGGTAATTGTTTTAAGACACAATTAGTGAACTTTAGCAACAATTTAATTAATATAATAACAGATAATAATTCAGATACACTCATTATATTGGGTGACTTTAATATGAGTTGCGTTCAATGGTTACCAACGAATGGCCAACTTCAAGCTGTAAATATAGTTAATCCCTTAGCTTCAGACTTCATAGATACTTTAAATGTCTGCGGTCTCCAGCAATTTAACAGTACTGTTAATAACTTTGGTAGGATTCTCGACCTAGTACTTTGCAATGTAGACATCGTTACCACAGCTTGTCCTGATCCGTTAGTCCCAGAAGATCCGCATCATAGGGCACTCATTACTCTAGTTCCAATATCCAACTACTCTCCACTGAAGGTATTGCCCCGCACGTCCCACAACTATTTTAAAGCTGATTACGACCGAATAAACGAAAGCTTACATAAAATTGACTGGATCAGCACTTTGAGTGGGGGTAGTGTCAACAACGCCGTCGAGTCTTTCTATAAAATAATTTCTAATATTCGCGATTCTTTCGTTCCTGTCCGCAAAGCCTACAAAAGTAAGTATCCGCCATGGTTTAGCTATTCGTTAATAAAGGTTATTAAAGAAAAATTTAAGTATTTCAAAAAATTTAAAACCTATGGAAATGTTTCTGATAAACAGTCATATTCAATCCTACGTGACAGGGTTAGCAGAATGGAACGGACCTGTTATGTTAAGTATATTTCAAATATTGAGGATTCTATAGCTAAAAACCCTAAAGCGTTCTGGTCATTTGTTAAGTCAAAAAGAAATAGTGCTGGCTTCCCTTCCACAATGAATTACAATGGTAACTCCTCAGATTCCGGTCAGACGATATGTGAGTTCTTCTCCGCGTACTTTCATTCCACCTTCTTGATACCAGCTGCATCTGGTATCGCTCCGGATGCTAACAAACAGATTTATGACACTGCTGCTTCGCTGTGTGACATTGCTGGTGTCGAGGTTGACGCCTCGACTGTCCAACGTCTCCTGCAAAATTTGGATCTTTCAAAATCAGCTGGCCCTGACATGATACCAGCTATATTCTTGGTTTCATGTGCCGAAGAGCTTTCAGTTCCGGTTTCCATACTGTTCAGGCGCTCGCTGAATGAGGGGGCAGTGCCAGACCTTTGGAAATTAGCGTTTATCTCTCCCATTCATAAAAAAGGCACCCTTGGCAGTATTGAACATTACAGACCTATTTCGAAGCTATGTTTAATTGCCAAGGTTCTTGAACGTATTGTATATTCGCAGCTTTACAGTGCTCTCAAAATGAGCTTCAGCCCGCTACAGCACGGGTTTTTAAAGGGTCGATCTACTGTCTCAAACCTTGTACTATTTAATGACTACGTATCCCAGCGTATGGATGGTGGTGACCAGGTAGACGCCATCTACACTGATTATAGCAAGGCCTTCGACCGAATTGACCATGGTATGCTGTTAGGTAAGCTCAAGGGTGTAGGTGTTAGGGGCAGTCTGTTGGAATGGTTAAGTTCTTACGTTGCAGGCCGTAAACAGGCTGTTGTCTTGAATGGCTACGAATCAGCATGGATGAGTATTCCTTCAGGCGTACCCCAAGGATCCCTACTCGGCCCGCTGTTATTTGTTATATCTATACAGGATATAGACTCGTGTTTTATAAACTCTAACGTACTGTTGTTTGCAGACGACATGAAAATATTTAGAGTTGTGAATAACGTTTCTGATGCTTCTCTGCTGCAACAAGACTTGCTAAGACTTGACGGCTACTGCACTACCAATAAATTAGATCTTAATGTTTCAAAGTGCTTCTTTCTGACATTCACGCGCAAGCTCAATCCATATATATCTAACTACAGCATAAAGCACCTTCCTCTGACTCGAGTGTATGAAAGTAAGGACCTTGGGGTGATCCATGACAGTGGGCTAGTTTTTGAGAAGCACATAGGCAGCGTTGTCGGTAAGGCTTCGAAGGCTCTTGGTTTTGTCATGAGGTCGTCTAAATCATTCAGGAAAATGAAAACCGTCAAAATTCTCTACTGCGCTTATGTTCGTAGCCACCTCGAGTATGCATCGCAAATATGGAACCCCTGCTATGACATTTACAGAGGAAGACTTGAGCGGGTTCAGCGGAAGTTCATCAGATATCTTGGCTTTAAGTTTAAAATGCCTAAACTCAAATACCATAACCAATGTGCTAAACTACATCTACTTCCGTTGAACCTGCGCAGGGACATTGCAGATTTAACATTCCTGATGAAGGTGGCTAGGGGTATTATTGACTGTCCTGAACTGCTATGTAAATTAAAAATTAAGGTACCAACACACAGTGTCCGTAGGCGTCCACTGCTTCAGACTCCTTTAGCTCACAGCAATTACAGACAAAACTCCTTTATAAACAGAGCATGCGCACTATTCAACCGACTTTTCAGCTCCAACAGCGATGGCGACAATGATGTTGATATCTTCTGCAGTAGTTTTTTCTCATTGCGGAAAGCCATAATAAAGAACTTTCTAGCACTTCTTAATACCGAGGACGGGATTGTTGAGGAGGAGTATTGTGACGGTGATGGCATGAGTGAGTAGCGACAAAATAAACTTAATTTTATACATTATCACTAGTTATATGGTACCCAATCTACATGTGGATGCTTGTTATTAGCTTTTAGTCTGCAATATGATGTTATTAAATAGTTAAGATAGCTGTAAGCTTCCCTAAAATTGTAAAATAAAAATAAATAAAATAAAATAATATTTAATTATTTTTTTCTTCAAATTCTACAAACTAAATTAAATTTATGAATGAATATTTAAATGCTATTGGCTGTTGAGAAGTCTTTGTACATGTCTGGGGCAGTCGTCCATATATTGATTTAGCCATCTTCTTTGTCATTTATCTGCGCGACTGAGGTGAGTGGCAAGCCTTATGGTAGCCCCGCAGGTACACATTAACTTGGAATAGTTGAAAATACGTACTCGATCAATTAAATAAAGGGACTGGGCACAGAGACAAGCAAAGCAATGCATACATTTGAGCGAGACGGCTTAAAGACGTGACGTCAGATGGTATATAATCTGAGCGAGATGCAAATAGTAGTGACACTATTGAATGAGTTAAGTATATCACCACGAGCGCGACAAATTGTAGATAAGGAATGGTGGGAAATAAATGACATGACGTATTAAAAGTAAGTACAAGTATAAAATAATTTCGAATAATCGGACGTCTGAAACTTAAACGTAACTTGAAGCAGAGATTGGATCTCAAAATTGGAAATTTAAATCTCTTTTAGTATAGGTAGGTATCGGTGTATAGTATAGGTACCACTTAATGATCTAGCTACAGAAGTTTTACTTCTAACACGTGTACGGTGCTACACGCGCACGCGTATTTTTTTTTTAATGTTTCTGTGCAATAAAGAATATGAATATATAGTGATGAGGAAATCGATTTCGCCTAAAGAAACTTTTTTAGCGCATTGTTTTTTGATTGTGTTTCTATAGTTGACGTGCGCGCTATTCCAAACTTCTGGCATGGAACGATGGAACATGGCACGGGTTCTCCGCGCTAGACGCTGAACCCGCAGACGCGGTGTCACCGACGACGTCCTCCATCGCTGCCGTCTCGCTGTGTACTGACGCGCGCGGTAAACTACACGCAAGATAAATATCACGATCCAGGTCCTTGGATCAGAATTCCAGGATTTCCAGAAATCCAGCGATAAATATTGTGATCCGTCAATACACTACCCTACACATCAATACACTACCCTACACACACATCAATACACTACCCTACACATCAATCAATATCGTAATCCGATAGTATATATTGACGGATCACAATATGGATCTTGCGTGTAGCATTCGCCCAGATTGCTTAGTCAACCACATTAAATTATAGAAATACAGGGGGTAACAGATAGGGGTGTACAAGCCGAAAGAGGGTTGTTAGGGACATCATTCTGAACAACTTTCACAATAAGACCGACTTGATCAGAGCAACTTTATTTTTATTAACTCAGTACATTTCGGGCCTAGCGCTCAGTTGATCTGTATGGTGGAGTGAAAAATAAAGTTGCTCTGATCAAGTCGGTCCCATAGTGAAAGTTGTTCAGAATGATGTCCCTAACAAACCTTTTTCGGCTTGTACACCCCTTTCTGTTACACCCTGTATAGAAAGCGTATCAGAATAAATGAGTTACTAACTAGTTTCTTTCAAGTAGCTGTGTGTGCAGGGTCCATGCAAACATTATTGCAGGGAGAATTCTTGGGATGCTGGTAATAAAAGATATGATGATGTTGAATGATAGCTTCGAAAGGTCTGTAACCAGCTATGAGAATGTTGGATCAAACTAATTAGTGGAAAAGGAGTAAAATACGCTTGTAATACAGGCTGGAAACTTTAGTGGAAGTAAACGTGAGTAATCTTGTCTTTCATGGTTTTCCTTTCATTTAATTAACAATGTTCTTTAGAGAGATTTGATCCATACGATTGATCCTGTCGATTGACGCCATAAAAATACAGGTGTTGTTTTTTCGAATTTTAGCCAGTTCGATTCCTGGTTGTGGCAAGCGTATCATAAAAAATCTTTGAATGCAGACTTTTTTTTTCAAAAATAAAGGAATGTTTCCTTTGAGCGAAATTAGCTATCTCCATTATTTAGAGTACTTTTCCTCCAGGTCGTGTTTGAAATTTCTACCCTGTATTTATACGGCATATATTACAATGGCCTGTGTTTGTAATCTGTCTGTTGTTTGTTTGGTACTATCTATATTTGTAAATAACGCAATTTAACTGGCCTTGAATTATCTGCGATTTAAATATCGATGCGGTGTGAATCGAATGCGATAATGACGAGTACTCATCATAATTCACAATTGTTACCTCGCGCCATGCTTATTTGGCTCTGAGCGTGCTGCCATATCTCTCTCACTCTCACCCCACTTAGCATATAAAAGTAAATGTAGCCCATTAATGTCCCCACCGAGGGGCACAGGCCTTTACTCGGATCCGAGTAAGATTGAGTCATACTCCACCACGCTGGTTGGTGGAGGGGTTTTTACGACTACTACATACTACGAAGTAGTGATAGTAGCCGGGACCTAAAGCTTAACGTGCCATCCCATGCGAGAAAGAAACATATCAGGTTTTGCGGAAGAAATCTTTTATCGATAAGCTCGGTTTGTACATGTTTTCTTTCCATTTTTAAGTGTCGGTGTCCGTATATTTTTGCAAGTAAGCAAGTGAGTGGCTAAGTAAAGTAAGTAAGTACAGCAATAGACCACATCAAATCAAACTCCTCGAACTCAGTTTCTTTCATCTAGTTCACTTCTAAGGACAGACAGCATTGCCATTCTCAATTTTGCAGCAATTTTGCAGCAAAACGGAGACGCGTTTTACGTCACGTAGAAAGTTTTAAAGCCTAGTTGACCCAGCGAAAGCGTCACAAATTCACAATGGAGTTGTGTGTGGTGCTTGTGAGACAATAGGCTCGCTCCTGGCCGCATTTGTACACGTACAGGGGCCTGATGCTGTTCTGAGAAACGCACTTATATTGGATCGCTATCGCATCGTAAACACCCAAAATAGCGTCATTTGGTATCGAAATCGCAAATAAATCGTAAATAGATAGCAAGCAAAGCGTATATAGCTTTGCTTGCAATCTATTTACGATCTATTTGCGATTCTTTAGGAGCATACCAAATGACGCTATTTTGGGTGTTTACGATGCGATAGCGATCCAATATAAGTGCGTTTCTCAGAGCAGCATCCGGCCCCAGGTGACGACGTAATGCACAAAATGCTGCCGAAGTAATAAACAGATAAATGTAGCCCATATGTCCCCAGCGAGGGGCACGGGTCTTTATACAGATACGAGCAAGATTGGGCTATACAGGTGACATTTAATTAGCTGACCATATTTCGGGGAATGAGAGTACATCATTATCAACAACTTTCCCCAAGAAACATAATAATATGGTCGCAAACGAAAATAAAAACGTCCCCCAGTACATTGCCCCGATCAGCTGATTTCAATACTACTATGATGGGAGACCCAAAATTTTTTTTCGTTTGCGACCATAATATGTTCCTTGGGGAAAGTTCTTCATAATGAAGAGACTATTTATATTCAATTGACTGCGCCTGCGGGGGAATGCGGCTCGCCAAACGTTTGTTGTATTCAACAAATGTTCGCATACGCAACCTACGTACGATGACGGGCCGCCAGACAGTTTCGCAGCGGCTGACCAATCACAGCCCCCGGGCCGTAAATTGGTGAGTTGTGTTTCAAAGGGAAATGTATCTATGCGCTCTCCACTGTATAAGTGCTCCCTGGTACTATCATTCCCCAAAATATGGTCAGCTAATTAAATGTCATCCTGTATATGTAGAGATGAGTTAATAGCATGATCGTTTGGTTATTAACCTGTTAATAGCCAAATGTTATTAACATGATTAATAGCACTGCCCATCTCTATGTATATGTATACTTCACAACCCTTAGTGTGGGTTGATGGAAGGGTGTCGGGCTAGTGGTCAAACTACACATCGCAAACATGTAAACATCCAAGATCTGTTTTTTAGGGTTCCGTACCCGAAGGGTGCCAAACGGGACCCTATTACTGAGACTTCGCTGTCTGTCCGTCCGTCCTTCCGTTCGTCCGTCCGTCCGTCCGTCCGTTCGTCCGTCCGTCTGTCTGTCTGTCACCAGGCTGTATCTCATGAACCGTGGTAGCTAGACAGTTGAAATTTTCACAGATGATGTATTTCTTTTGCCGCTATAACAACAAATACTAAAAATCAAAAGAAATTTAATATTAAGGGGGCTCCCATTCAACAAACGTGATTTTTTTGCTCGATATTGATAATGGTAGCAAGTAGACGCTTAAAATGTTCACAGTATATTGAGTATATTATTTACTTAAAAAATAAATAATGAAATTAAAATTAAATTAATATTTAGGGGGGCTCCCATACATTTTTTTTTTTTTGCGGTTTTTTATAGATAATGGTACGCAACCCTTCGTACGCGAGTTCGACTCGCACTTGGCCGGTTATTTTTTGTCCCCAGCCGGGATTCGCAGATGTAGGCAGGCAAACCAAATTCCGATGAGAGAGTTTGATATAGTATCAGATGAAGATGTATTTCTGTTGCCGCTATAATAAATATTAAAGGGGGCTCCCATACAACAGATATGATTTATTGCCATTTTTATAGATAATTCAAAATTCAAAATCATTTCTTTTCTGTATTTACAAATTTACTTAGAACACGTATTTTTTATGCCCCTTCTCTACGTTTTGGACCACTGTGGTACGGATAAATATTTATTTATCAATACGAAAAACATACAATGAGTTGCCGGTGACTCCCACACTAGGCAAGCCTGTGTCGTGGGAATCAAATTACACGATTTACAGTTGATTGGTACGTCACGCGCCATTTGCACGTCATAAAAGAGAAAATAGTAATAAATAATTTGGTAAAATATGAAATAGGTAGTAAATTTAAGTTTTAATATTAGCAGTTACATTATATATAAAGTAAATAGGTATGTATTTATACATCGTAATTTTATCATGGTGGAAAATTTAGTGGAAGTAAATGTGAGTAATCTTGTCTTTCATGGTTTTCCTTTCATTTAATTAACAATGTTCTTTAGAGAGATTTGATCTATACGATTGACCCTGTCGATTGACGCCATAAAAATAGAGGATGTTGTTTTTTAGGGTTCCGTACCCGAAGGGTGCCAAACGGGACCCTATTACTGAGACTTCGCTGTCCGTCTGTCCGTCCGTCCGTCCGTCCGTCCGTCCGTCCGTCCGTCTGTCACCAGGCTGTATCTCATGAACCGTGGTAGCTAGACAGTTGAAATTTTCACAGATGATGTATTTCTGTTGCCGCTATAACAACAAATACTAAAAATTAAAAGAAATTTAATATTAAGGGGGGCTCCCATACAACAAACGTGTTTTTTTTTGTTTTTGCTCGATATTGATAATGGTAGCAGGTAGACGCTTAAAATGTTCACAATATATTAAGTATATTATTTACTTAAAAAATAAATAATTAAATTAAAATTAAATTAATATTAAGGGGGGGCTCCCATACATTTTTTTTGCGGTTTTTTATATATATTTTATATATATTATAGATAATGGCACGGAACCCTTCGTGCGCGAGTCCGACTCGCACTTGGCCGGTTATTCGAATCTTAGCCGGTTCGATTCCTGGTTGTGGCAAGCGTATCATTAAAAATCTTTGAATGCAGTTTATTTTCTTTTCAAAAATAAAGGATGTTTCCTTTGAGTGAAATTAGCTATCTCCATTATTTAGAGTACTTTCCCTCCAGGTCGTGTTTGAAATTTCTACCCTGTATTTATACGGCATACCTATATTACAATGGCCTGTGTTTGTAATCTGTCTGTTGTTTGTTTGGTACTATCTGTATTTGTAAATAACGCAATTTAACTGGCCTTGAATTATCTGCGATTTAAATATCGATGCGGTGTGAATCGAACGAATGCGATAATAGCGAGTACTCATCATAATTCACAATTGTTACCTCGCGCCATGCTTATTTGGCTCTGAGCGTGCTGCCATATCTGTCTCACTCTCACCCCACTTAGCATATAAAAGTAAATGTAGCCCATTAATGTCCCCACCGAGGGGCACAGGCCTTTACTCGGATCCGAGTAAGATTGAGCCATACTCCACCACGCTGGTTGGTGGAGGGGTTTTTACGACTACTACATACTACGAAGTAGTGATAGTAGCCGGGACCTAAAGCTTAACGTGCCATCACATGCGAGAAAGAAACATATCAGGTTTTGTGGAAGAAATCTTTTATCGATAAGCTCGGTTTGTACATGTTGGAGTGATATTGTGCGAGAATGTGGAAGGTTCTGTGAGAAGATTGGATGATAGTGTTGTCATGTAATTGTTGTCCCAAGTGACTAATGGACGTAATGTTGTTGAATAATCGAGTGTATGTAATTGACCTGACTAATAATTTCATGTGGTGTTTAATGTAATCTATTTTATAGTTTGGATACTTTGTACGACGCATTGGATTTTTTCTGTCATGTTGTACAAATTTACTTTAAATAAATAAATAAATAAAATAAATGTTTTCTTTCCATTTTTAAGTGTCGGTGTCCGTATATTTTTGCAAGTAAGCAAGTGAGTGGCTAAGTAAAGTAAGTAAGTACAGCAATAGACCAAATCAAACTCCTCGAACTCAGTTTCTTTCATCTAGTTCACTTCTAAGGACAGACAGCATTGCCATTCTCAATTTTGCAGCAATTTTGCAGCAAAACGGAGACGCGTTTTACGTCACGTAGAAAGTTTTAAAGCCTAGTTGACCCAGCGAAAGCGTCACAAATTCACAATGGAGTTGTGTGTGGTGCTTGTGAGACAATAGGCTCGCTCCTAGCCGCATTTGTACACGTACAGGGGCCCGATGCTGCTCTGAGAAACGCACTTATATTGGATCGCTATCGCATCGTAAACACCCAAAATGGCGTCATTTGGTATCGAAATCGCAAATAGATCGTAAATAGATTGCAAGCAAATCGTATATGCTTTATTTACGATTTATTTACGATCTAAATCGTATACGCTTTGCTTGCAATCTATTTACGATCTATTTGCGATTCTTTAGGAGCATACCAAATGACGCTATTTTGGGTGTTTACGATGCGATAGCGATCCAATATAAGTGCGTTTCTCAGAGCAGCATCCGGCCCCAGGTGACGACGTAATGCACAAAATGCTGCTGAAGTAATAAACAGATAAATGTAGCCCATATGTCCCCAGCGAGGGGCACGGGTCTTTATACAGATACGAGCAAGATTGGGCTATACAGGTGACATTTAATTAGCTGACCATATTTCGGGGAATGATAGTACATTATTATGAACAACTTTCCCCAAGAAACATAATAATATGGTCGCAAACGAAAATAAAAACGTCCCCCAGTACATTGCCCCGATCAGCTGATTTCAAGTTACTATGATGGGAGACCCAAAATTTTTTTTCGTTTGCGACCATAATATGTTCCTTGGGGAAAGTTCTTCATAATGAAGAGACTATTTATATTCAATTGACTGCGCCTGCGGGGGAATGCGGCTCGCCAAACGTTTGTTGTATTCAACAAATGTTCGCATACGCAACCTACGTACGATGACGGGCCGCCAGGCAGTTTCGCAGCGGCTGACCAATCACAGCCCCCGGGCCGTAAATTGGTGAGTTGTGTTTCAAAGGAAAATGTATCTATGCGCTCTCCACTGTATAAGTGCTCCCTGGTACTATCATTCCCCAAAATATGGTCAGCTAATTAAATGTCATCCTGTATATGTAGAGATGAGTTAATAGCATGATCGTTTGGTTATTAACCTGTTAATAGCATGATTAATAGCACTGCCCATCTCTATGTATATGTATATGTATACTTCACAACCCTTAGTGTGGGTTGATGGAAGGGTGTCGGGCTAGGTCAAACTACACATCACAAACATGTAAACATCCAAGACCTGTTTTATAGGGTTCCGTACCCGAAGGGTGCCAAACGGAACCCTATTACTGAGACTTCGCTGTCTGTCCGTCCGTCCGTCCGTCCGTTCGTCCGTCCGTCTGTCTGTCTGTCACCAGGCTGTATCTCATGAACCGTGGTAGCTACACAGTTGAAATTTTCACAGATGATGTATTTCTGTTGCCGCTATAACAACAAATACTAAAAACAAAAGAAATTTAATATTAAGGGGGGCTCCCATACAACAAACGTGATTTTTTTGCTCGATATTGATAATGGTAGCAGGTAGACGCTTAAAATGTACACAATATATTGAGTAGGTATATTATTTACTTAAAAAATAAATAATGAAATTAAAATTAAATTAATATTTAGGGGGCTCCCACACATGTTTTTGCGGTTTTTTATAGATAATGGTACGGAACCCTTCGTACGCGAGTTCGACTCGCACTTGGCCGGTTATTTTTTGTCCCCAACCCGGATTCGCAGATGTAGGCAGGCAAACCAAATTCCGATGAGAGAGTTTGATATATCAGATGATGATGTATTTCTGTTGCCGCTATAATAAATATTAAAGGGGGCTCCTATACAACAGACAGGATTTTTTGCCATTTTTATAGATAATTCAAAATTCAAAATAATTTCTTTTCTGTATTTACAAATTTACTTAGAACACGTATTTTTTATGCCCCTTCTCTACGTTTTGGACCACTGTGGTACGGAACCCTGTGTGCACGAGTCTGATAATTCTGCGTTGCTATAAAAAATAATTGCTGTAATGATTTTTTGAATAGACGTATATGGAAAACCCTATTAGAATTTTCGTTACGCTAATTTCCATATGCGCATTTCTGTTACTATGAACTTTACCTAGTGTTGTAACATCTCCCTTTACTCCCTTGGTACACTTCTTTTTTTTTTCACTTGGCCAATATTAAATGATCATCTAGTAGAATTAAGACTTCTACTATTATGTAAGTTAGTAATCCAGATTCTAGAGGTATGTGAAAAGTAATTATATCAAACACAACGAAAACTTCATTCTATTCTTTATTACTGGGAAAATAGTAAAATCTTTGTAGAAATAAAAATCTCTATTTTAATAACTAACATTTAACCATTCGACATTTAGAGATTTTCTTTTTAAAATGACATCTATCACCGTTTCTAATTTTTGAAATGAATAATTACTATTTATAATGAAATTAGAGAAAATATATGTATCATTAACATTAGTGATGGTTAATATAACATAAAGTCGTTGAAAGTAGCATGCTATTTAATTCCAACGAAAAGCGCGTGCTATTAGTCGAATCAACAATGCGTTCGACGCATTCGTTTCGTTATAACTTAGCGTGTAAATCAGCATGCTAAATAAATTTAGCATATTCCATTTAGCATGCTAAATAAATATAGCCGTTATGATCATCACTAATTAACACAACAAATTGTGTTAATAAAAATAAAAATGATTGTAGTTTGTAACTGAATGTTTTTAATCTTATCTTTAATATAAATAATATGAACTAAATATTATTATTTTTTTTTAAATAAAGATATATAATGGAAATATTAATAAAAGAATAAAATTAATCAAAAATTAGTTAAGAATACCCCTACCACTTATATTCGATCTTCTACTCTAGAAAACTTATGAAACCTATTAAAATGTAATTCTGATGCTTGACTTGAAATTAAATTGTAAACACATAGTGTTCAAATATAGGATTTACTCATAGTTTCTTCAGAGTTGGGTTGGGGTTTGATCGTCACAGTATAGGATGGTTGGGTGTTATTAAAAGTCATTCAACTGTTTCATTTTAGTCATTGTTGACTAAATAAAGTATTCATCTTCATATAGAAGATAGATGGATATATAATACCACAAAATCTCACTTATTTCAATAAAAATTAAGTATTATTAATACTCAAAGATTGTCATATTAATCTTCTTTTAGAAGATAAGTAAACAATTAGTGAATTTCCTAATTGCTGTATTGTAAAGCATATACTGCCGTTTATTATAGACTTCTGTCTATTAAATAATATAATAATACTCGAAAGTATATTAAAAAGTGTGATACACTTAAACGTCTTCTGACGTTCACAATATGACATATTTCAGTCATTAGTAAACCGACTAGCAGTTCTCCATCAATATCATCAAATTTAATATTGCCTCTTTGTTAAGTGCAAAGGGACAAATAATTGTGTTGTAGATAAATAAGCACATCTGAACATGATGATAACTGAGTATTTCCATATCTGCTATAACATCACTCAAGCTGAATGGAGCAGGGGCATATAGCGTCTGACTTATCCATTAAAATTAGTCAAAGATAGATAAATTAATAACATTGTATCAATAATATTATCTTTGATTGCTTTCTGTAAATGTAATATCAGGTCAAGGGAAATAACACCATTATCAACAAGCAGTCACTTTGGGGATAGAGGATTGATCTCATTGTAAATCCGTAATTCCCAACACCAAATCGGACATATTTAGATTTGAAATATTCCGGAGATCATGCAGTCAATCTAATAAAACTGTGATATAAATCGCAATGACTCAAATAGAATAACATTAATCAAATATTACAAGTTCACACTTCATAAATATAGATTCAAATATAATTCAATATAAGTAGGTTCTTTATGCACATTCACACATTAGCATCTCACCTTTTCTCATATGAGATAGCAGAGATACAGTTTTGTAACTTTTAATCAGCAATTCAACACTCTCTTGGTACAGTTGAATGAATTTCAAAAGGATATTTTCAGGAAAAGGTATAACAATTATATAATGTATATATAATACAGTTTCCCTAATAAAATCTCCTGATATAATCTAGGTGAGTATTCTTTATATCAATAACCTCAACATAAATAAATTAAATATTCAATGATTGTCAGTAATAATAGAATATACATATACACTAAATTAATAATTAATTTCTAAATAAATCAAGAGATATATAAGTTATAGAAAATTTTGGACTTGAACTTTCTATACTTCTAATTGTTTATGATTTAGAGAAAAAATACTAAAAGAAAGTTTCTATGTTTAACTGTTTCTCTCTCAGAAACACTCCGGTCGAACAAACAATCAATGGAAAACATCAGGTAGACAATATGTGTTAATGAAAGGGTCATTCCCTTTACTCGCAACAACACCCCAACCGAATGACCAAACGACGATAATCTCCATTAAATAAAATGTGTGTGTTGATGAATCGGTTAAATAGCAATGATTTTGTTTATGGAAATTAACAGACATACACAGAAATAAACACCAATAGATTCTAAGAAAGAAATTTAACTACTATATACTACTAAGGCCTTGATTAAACTTGTAAGAATAGTTTTCCTTTATTTGGAAATTATTTTAAGTAAAGAAACATCTCTTTAGAGATATAAATATTCAAATTAAATTAATTCTAGAAACCTACGAAGCTTTCATCAAGGAATGATTAAAATGGACTGAAGTTAATTATTAGTACTGTTAATGAGCTCTATTGGTTTTGATCTAAGTAGAAGTTTTGTAAGGTAATCAATCCATTTTAACCTAAAATGTTTCACCCACCTTTTACTTTCGCAATTCAAACAAATAATAAACACACTTCATCACTGATAAAAGGCAGAGATTTGAACTGATTTCACAACACTAAATACGTCACTCTGCCAATGTTGATAGAAACACTGAATTTAAAATATTAACACTTAATTGCGAAAGTCGATTCTTGAACTCCAAACTGCAGTCAGCATTTAGAACTAGGTAATAAAGGTCGAATTGTAAACAAGTTTGTTTGCACAAATCTTGTTTTCAATTCTAGTGAGCTTCCAAATAGGTACGAATGATAAAAGTAATAACAAAGATTTTAACTCAAATACTCAACGACATGTTCCACTGACATCTGACTTATTTTTTCCTCTTTGCGAATATAACTTTTGATACAAGTAGCGCCATCTGTTTTCACATTATAGAACCAAATTTGCTTAGACGTTTGTTGTTTGTCTAAAAATCACTTAAATACACACTCAATCACAATCTATCATCTTCAATTTTCACATACACAAATACATCATCTCTTTCACTATTCCTGAAGACTATTTAAAGCTCCTTTTCATTCAAACTGCGATGAGTTGGTAAAAACAAAAATATATGAATCACGTGTCTCCGTCTCGTCTTTTCCTCACACAAAACTTCATAATATTCAGATAACGACAAAAGCTACAGATGCTGAAATCTTTTATTCAAAAGGCCAAACATCACACACATCATACAACACAAACATATAAGACAAAATTGTCAGTAGAACATATTTTGTGGATTATTTCCTAGATTTCATGGAACCTAATCATCCTATGTACATACTACAATACATAGTTAAAAGCTCACTAAAATTCAAAAAAACATACCATCTTCCATAGATCAACAGCTTGGCTGTCTAGGAAACAAAGATTAATTCACAACGCGAATAATGGCTTTTAGATCATTTATTTATATTTGAAATGTGAATGAGTCGTCTATAGTTTCAGACTCTCCAAATAAAGCCATTATTTATCAAACTGAGTATATTTTTTTTAAAAGCACTAAGATTGAAATTACTGTAAGTTATAATCTAGCTAACACTGTAAACTATCCCTATTCCTAAGTAATTTCAATTTAGTTTTGAATCCGTAAATATTCAAAACATAATAAAATCCCTCTATATTAGAGGATAGAACTTAGTAACTTGGACTTCACCAGGTCCTGATTCCTCCAGGACTTTCGCTCGCGACAATTTTATGTATATTACTGACTGTCGATTCCTTCGAACAGTGATATTTAAAGAAATTATTGCCAGCTTTCGTTGCAACAATCCTTAAATATTAAAAAATCATTTGCGGCTGATTTAGACAATCAAATGCGTCGGTTATTCCAATGAAGAACTTAGATAGAAGCCTTCTAACTTCTCTGTTAATATTTTTATGATATATTGACGTTTAGGCACTGTTGCTGAATCCATCAAAACCGAAAGTTTTTTCTGTGCACGTAGTACGACTAGCCTACCGCAGTGGTTCCGTTGGACATTATGTCATGAAACCATTTATTTATTCATAATTTGTATGTTTCGTCTTATTTATTAACAAATCGTCATGACATCACTATTAGAATATCTATTAAAGATTTCTCATTACCATAGAGTCAAGTTCTCTGTAATATTTTGCATACTTCTACCTGTTTTAGCCGAAGTTTCCATTTATAAGTTACAATCACAACTGTATTATTATACAAAACTTGTTTTTACGAACACAACTATGAACGACACTTCTAATTTTAAGATAAAGATAAAACCCAATTTCATCTATAAACTTTATTTATATACTAATACAGAACCAATCAACATCCTCTATCTCGGACTTGACCAATTATGACGTCATCATTTTGTGTTGCAAACAGTTGTCCCTTCTGTTCCTCTAATGTTATACCCATTTTTATTATATCCTCCTGTCAAGATCCGATTTTGTCACCACAACTACACTGTATTTAGTAATTATTCGCTATGTAATGAGCATTAAATATTCCCTTTCAATTATTTATGCGTTACATTTGCATCCAATGCAAATAAACAAATAATCCCTTCACAATTCATCATATATGATACATAACAGATTTGTACAGTTCCGCTATTCCCTCATAGATGTCTCTATCTCTCAATCTTTTATTTATTTATTTAATGAAGACTAATATTAACATAATAATTAACCTATTACAGATATTTTAAAGAGACAGTATTAAAACTCTAATAACAAATTTTCCACAAACATGGAATTTCATTTGCAAAGCTCTCCTGTGACTTACAATCAAACGATCTATCTGTGATGTATTGCGCGTCTACGCATCCCAGAGCTGTCATATTTATCTTTGATTTCTTATCTGTGATCTCTCAAAACCTTTTATTCCGTAATCTGATTAGAAAATCTAAATCTTGTAAACAATGTATTTAGTGTGTTTATACTCTTGTTTCCCACAAAATATAGTTAAATATTAGTAAATAGCTCAACAATAAACCTCCATGGCTTCTTCTCATCTTCCCCGAACCCTGGTTCACGAAGAAAATCCCACTGGAACCTTACCAGCACTGATGTAATTCCGCCGAGACAGCAAACACCTCTTACTCAGGATCGGACTTCCCATTTCCCGTGAGTAAGACACCCAGGATTCCTTCTTCACATGGTTTCCAAGGAAGACCAGTATCCCCGCGACACCACGCGTAATATGCCAGCATTGCAGTCAAAATACGCGTTCAACGAACTGTGATCCGTTACAATCACCCCTTAAATTTTTGGAATTGAAAACAATTATAAAAATTTGTAAATCTTTTATTATCATTCAATAATATTGTCTTTATCCTAATTGTCCCCCTACCAAAGACCGGGTTAAAACGAATATCAACTTGTATTGAAATTAAAGTTGTTGGTTGAGCGTGATTTATATTATAAATAAATTACCAAATTTGGTAAAACAGAATATCAACCTTGATTGACCTCTACAAGTGTATCTTCGCTCTGGATGGGGGTTAGGTCAGTTAAATGTTTATTTGTTTAGTTACATAATATCACAAAGTAATGATTGCTGGTTACAATGTTCTATTATTAATAGTTTGATATAATGAATAATTTTTAAGATATGATTAAATTCAGTGTAAAAAAAAATTAAATCTAATTTTTAGATTCATTACTTTTGAATAAACCAAATTTTAGATAATCAAATTTGAAAAAGACACCTAGCATTTGTATACATGATACATGATAATAATTATCAATTAATAGTTTAAATAAATATTATGATGATTTCGTATTTTGCTCTATACATGAAATAACAAGGAAAAATTATGTGACTTCTGAATGATTCAACAACATTGCTTTCAAATTAATTATTCTTATTTTCTAAATTCTAATTGTCTTACACTAATCGATTTTTCACTACACATAATACTTCGATAAATGAATCGCATTGAAATTTCCCCGAATTTCTCTAGTTGTTTGATTCATCAGAGTATACACGTTTGCGAATGGAATTGCAGCTACAACATAAGGTCCTTCATATAATAATGCAAACTTCTTTGTCAATTTCAATTTAGCATCAGATTTGTTTAATTTACGAACTTTCACAAAGTCTCCTACTTCAAATTGTATCAACCTATGTGTTCTATTGAATTTAGCTTGTCTTTTCTCACTTGCCCTTTGAAGATTTATTTGTACTTGCAATCTTACATTATTTACATCAATATTCTTTTCCAAAAGTGGTAAACATTTGTCAAATGTTAATTCTGTAGATTGACCATAAACTATTTCGTTGGGTGTAAAACCTGAACTCTCGTGAAATGTGTTGTTATATAAAGTCTCAATTTTAGGCAAAATCGTAGCCCAGCCTCTATGGTTATTACTACAATAAGCTCTAAACAGTCGTCCAAGTTCTTTGTTTACTCTTTCTGTAGTATTCGGTCTAGGATTACGAACTGTAGTATGTATAGTCTTAATCCCTAGTTGTCTCAGATTTGATTTCCAAACCTCACTTATAAATTGGCTTCCATTATCAGTCATAACTACCTTAGGTTGAATTATTTCTGCAAATTGTTTTAGTTTTGTTACAACCGAACGAGCAGTAGCAGTTCGTAAATCATACAATTTTACAAATTTGCTAAATGAATCCTGGACAACCAATATATAAGTGGCTCCAAACCTTCCTTTAGGTAATGGACCATACAGATCTGCCATTACAATGTCTCCTAAATTTTGAGTCACAATAGATTTACATTCTCCTACATATTTAACATTATCGCTTTTAGAAAGCTGGCAAATGTGACAATTTCGCAAAGTTAATTTAACATCCTTGCCTAATCCCATCCAGTAGAACCTGTTCCTAATATATTTGATCACCTTATAAGATCCTTGATGACCCATTTCTTCATGTATCTGATTTATGATATCCGACCTTAATTCCTGAGGTAAATAAATCACTTGATTATCATTATGATCTTTGTAATATAGAATATTACCTACTTTTACACAATTTTTTAGAATCCTGTCAAATTTATCACTCCTTCTATTAAGATCTTGATTGTTTAAACGCGTTAACAGACTCTGACATTCATTGTCATTTGATTGATGTATTTCCATATCTTTTAACTTTCTTAATAAGACCTTATTTTTCGCTAATTCCAGGTAATGGATCTCTGGACATGATATTCTATCTTCTTGAATTAATTCTCCACTTGGTGGGAATCTAGACAAAACATCAACAGCTATATTATCTTTCCCTTTTACATGTTCAACTTGATAGTCAAATTGTTCCAGATATGATATCCAACGAATTATTCTACTATTATACAACTTCCATGTCTTGACAAATGTTATGGCCTTGTGATCAGTTCGTATTATCAATTTTGATCCCCTCAAATAAGTCTCAAACTTCCGAAGACAGTAAATAACTGCCCAAAACTCTTGTTCTGTGACTGTCCATTTGAGTTCAGGTCCTCGAAGAGCTTTGCTACAATATCCTAAAATTTTCATTTCCCCATTACTATCGTGTTGATACAGAACTCCTGCTAATCCCACCCCCGAACTGTCAGTTTGTAAATAATAAGGCCGAGTCATATCAGGATGGTGCAACATAATTGTTTGTAAGAATTTAGATTTTAGTTCTTCAAATGCATTTTGTGCTTCGTTCGTCCAATTCCAAGATTTATCCTTTTTTAACAATACACACAATGGTTGAATAGTGTTACTATAATTTGGTATAAACCGACGATAATAATTACACAATCCTAGAAATGCCCTCAGATGCTTGATTTTCCTTGGAATAGGAAAATTTTGTATCGATACGATTTTCTCCGGATCAGTTTTGATACCATCAGTCGTTATAACATGTCCTAACATTTTAACTTCTTCACAAATAAATTGACATTTACGTATATTGCAAGTCATACCAGCATCTTTCAATTTATTTAATATGATATTAATATGTTCTATGTGTTGTTCTAAATTACCATCTGTTAAAATAGCCAAATCATCTAGATAATTCACACAAAATTGCCTAACTCCTGGACCTAGGATAAAATCCATCGCTCGACTAAAACTCCCAACACTGGTCTTAAGTCCTTGTGGTAAGACATTATATATGTATGACTTTCCATTGAAAGTGAATCCCGTATACTTTCTACTATTCTCAGATATAGGTATTTGGAAATATGCATTATTCAGATCTATTATGCTTATGTACTTGACTCCATGAAATGAATTCAATACATCCATTTGCATGGGAGGTGCCTCAGATTCTGCTACCATGTACTTATTTATTTCTCTAGCATCTAACAATATTCTTAAAGACCCGTCAGATTTTTTTGTAAATGTTAATGGACTTGAATACGGTGTTGATGTTCGTGAAATTATGCCCATATGTTCCATTTCCTGTAATTTTTCTTCCATCTGTTGTCTATAAGCATAAGGTATAGGATACGATCTTTTTATAAATGGAGTATGTTGAGACATTTTAATTTCATGAACATAACAATTACATCGACCTAACATTTGAGTAAAAACATCATTATGTTTTCGTAACATTTGTTTTAATTTTTCTGAATCCTTAATTGACACCTTTAATCCTGTTTTAATTTCAGTTATGAATTTATGAAATTGTTTCTCTGAATCTATTATATTTAATTCTGTGACTTCTTTATGACACCCTATCATATCACAAAAAGGCACAAGAATTTCCTGTTCATTGTTACGCATTATTAGACCTGCAGGAGACTGTTGTAGATCAATAATGACTTCGTTATTTGTTAACCAATCGAATCCCAAAATTACAGATCGAATCAAGTTAGGAACAATTAAGAATCTAGTTTCTATCTCTATGTCTCCTATGATTACTGGTAGTAATACCATTTGTTGTATTTTAGTACTCTTTTGACCAACAGCACCTCGAATTTGCATTGGCTTGACAGGCAATAATGTAAAATGACCATTTAGTTTATTTGATATAGTTTCCCAGAATGTGCCAGACACACAAGTTATATCACTTCCAGTGTCAATCAAACATCTAATAGTCTCACCTAGTATACTTATGTAAATTTCAGATTTTATGTTTTCGGATTTCTCGTTAGATAAATTATCTTCTTCTTCAAACATTGATCCTATTAAATGTTCAGTTGTGTATATAGAATTATGTTCTTTTAACTCAGAATCTATGGATAAAGCTTGTACTACTTGTTCTATAAATTGATTGTTATTATCGAAAGATAGTCCAAATCCTAAACCTTGTTTTCCTTCGTTAGGTGTTGGTTGAAGTGGTTTCTTTAATCCGTTATTACGAATACCTAAAGTTTGATTTGGTTCCCATCCCATGTTTAACAACATTTTTAATGCCGGTGTTTTTATGGTATCCCCTTCATGTAAGGCTGGAGCGGGGACTGACATATCAGCCTCATTTAGTTTAACCCAGTAGTTGCAGACGTTTCTGGTACAAAATTCATCAAATTACATGAACTTTGCAGATCATCATTAGGAACAAGCTCTACCGTGGATTCTATTACGTTAGTATCTACATTGGCCACAGGGCGACTCGCAAGATTCTTCTGATTCTGCAACGTAGAATTTTGTCTCCATCCCCGTAGTCGATTATCTTGTTGTCTTCCAACTTGATTTTGATACTGTGTCCTGGATCGGTTGTCTTGACTCTTTCCAGCATGATTTTGATATTGAGTTCCAAGTCTGTTATCTGATCCGCTTGCAACTGGATTCTGATGTTGGAAACCATGATTTTCTTGTGTTCTTCCAACTTGATTTGACTTCCATCTTGTTTCTTGCTCAGTACCAGATTGAAGTTGAGTTGTTGTTGGTTTAAACTTTCCTTGACGATTTATGTCATCCAATTTTCGAAGAAACTCCGTGGCTTCTAAAAATGTCGCAGCTCTATTCATTGCCCAAGAGTATTGAACTTCCCTTGGATAATGATTCATGATGTCGCTCACAAGAAGTTTTTCTGGAATTGTGTATTGCAGCATTCGTGCTTGTCCAGCCAGACTCAAGAAATGACTCAACATTGTGGGATTCTTGGTGCTATCCCAAGTGTTGCTTACAATTCGACGTCTTAGTTCACTTTGTTCTACTTCTCCCCAGTAGATTTCCAGAAACGCTCGTCGAAAGTCGTCCAAGTTGGTCCATTGATCCTTGTAAATCCTTGCCCAATTACGAACTTCTCCTTCCAGACATTCTAGAATGATGTCTATCTCGAATCCTTCTGATGGGAGTCTACGCAGATAAGAGGTGAGATCTTCTATGAAAGATACCGGATGAATGTTGGTTTTTCCCGGATACTTTGGCTTCTCACTGGTGATGTGATGTGGTAATGTGTAGAACACCCTTCTCTCAGTTGTTGCAGAACCATTTCCTAAAGAAAATGATGAGGCAACTGGACCCCTCGTCGGAGTCTGTGTTGTTTCTTCCAATTTGTTCAGTCGGGAACTAAGTATGCCAATTGTCCTTCGTAATTGACGTTCCTTGTAGTTTACACCAAGACCCGTGTTAGTTGAGGTCTTGGTAGACCTAGTTTTTGGTGCTTTAGGCATTGTTTTTTTTTTATTAGGTTTTTTTATTTACATAATCATCATTAGTTATATTATAATTAAAATCAATCAATTTTAGTTTTATTTACACTGATTACTCAAAACACTGTCTTTTATACTAATTTCACTTATTAGAAAAAGTCACTGTCTTTACACTGTACACTTTAAAGTTAACAAGTGATCCACACACGGGTTAGTTATCCGCTTGTATTTTACTACCGCATCCTGGATATTTATTTTCCTGTAAACTAAAAATCAAATGTTAACACATTGTCAGTCCAAAATATGATGAATATTTAAAACTTGCTCATCATACTCAGACAGTCAATATGTTAACATAATAAAATGCCTCACCCCTTATTATAAGATTTTCCTTTTGACTCATAAACACCCCTTATTCTTTATAACATTTAAATCAAAATATTATTTTAACCACTTTTCCCCTTCACACCAGAACCACTAAAGTCATATCGTTGATTCAAAACTACCTTTCACATTTTAAAACCTCCTCCATTTCACGTACAACAAATTGTGGCTAAATTATAAGCCGATATTATCAATATCTAACTATTATAACTCTAATATTTATATCCTGGTCACGGCTTATCCATATTGTAACATCTCCCTTTACTCCCTTGGTACACTTCTTTTTTTTTTCACTTGGCCAATATTAAATGATCATCTAGTAGAATTAAGACTTCTACTATTATGTAAGTTAGTAATCCAGATTCTAGAGGTATGTGAAAAGTAATTATATCAAACACAACGAAAACTTCATTCTATTCTTTATTACTGGGAAAATAGTAAAATCTTTGTAGAAATAAAAATCTCTATTTTAATAACTAACATTTAACCATTCGACATTTAGAGATTTTCTTTTTAAAATGACATCTATCACCGTTTCTAATTTTTGAAATGAATAATTACTATTTATAATGAAATTAGAGAAAATATATGTATCATTAACATTAGTGATGGTTAATATAACATAAAGTCGTTGAAAGTAGCATGCTATTTAATTCCAACGAAAAGCGCGTGCTATTAGTCGAATCAACAATGCGTTCGACGCATTCGTTTCGTTATAACTTAGCGTGTAAATCAGCATGCTAAATAAATTTAGCATATTCCATTTAGCATGCTAAATAAATATAGCCGTTATGATCATCACTAATTAACACAACAAATTGTGTTAATAAAAATAAAAATGATTGTAGTTTGTAACTGAATGTTTTTAATCTTATCTTTAATATAAATAATATGAACTAAATATTATTATTTTTTTTTAAATAAAGATATATAATGGAAATATTAATAAAAGAATAAAATTAATCAAAAATTAGTTAAGAATACCCCTACCACTTATATTCGATCTTCTACTCTAGAAAACTTATGAAACCTATTAAAATGTAATTCTGATGCTTGACTTGAAATTAAATTGTAAACACATAGTGTTCAAATATAGGATTTACTCATAGTTTCTTCAGAGTTGGGTTGGGGTTTGATCGTCACAGTATAGGATGGTTGGGTGTTATTAAAAGTCATTCAACTGTTTCATTTTAGTCATTGTTGACTAAATAAAGTATTCATCTTCATATAGAAGATAGATGGATATATAATACCACAAAATCTCACTTATTTCAATAAAAATTAAGTATTATTAATACTCAAAGATTGTCATATTAATCTTCTTTTAGAAGATAAGTAAACAATTAGTGAATTTCCTAATTGCTGTATTGTAAAGCATATACTGCCGTTTATTATAGACTTCTGTCTATTAAATAATATAATAATACTCGAAAGTATATTAAAAAGTGTGATACACTTAAACGTCTTCTGACGTTCACAATATGACATATTTCAGTCATTAGTAAACCGACTAGCAGTTCTCCATCAATATCATCAAATTTAATATTGCCTCTTTGTTAAGTGCAAAGGGACAAATAATTGTGTTGTAGATAAATAAGCACATCTGAACATGATGATAACTGAGTATTTCCATATCTGCTATAACATCACTCAAGCTGAATGGAGCAGGGGCATATAGCGTCTGACTTATCCATTAAAATTAGTCAAAGATAGATAAATTAATAACATTGTATCAATAATATTATCTTTGATTGCTTTCTGTAAATGTAATATCAGGTCAAGGGAAATAACACCATTATCAACAAGCAGTCACTTTGGGGATAGAGGATTGATCTCATTGTAAATCCGTAATTCCCAACACCAAATCGGACATATTTAGATTTGAAATATTCCGGAGATCATGCAGTCAATCTAATAAAACTGTGATATAAATCGCAATGACTCAAATAGAATAACATTAATCAAATATTACAAGTTCACACTTCATAAATATAGATTCAAATATAATTCAATATAAGTAGGTTCTTTATGCACATTCACACATTAGCATCTCACCTTTTCTCATATGAGATAGCAGAGATACAGTTTTGTAACTTTTAATCAGCAATTCAACACTCTCTTGGTACAGTTGAATGAATTTCAAAAGGATATTTTCAGGAAAAGGTATAACAATTATATAATGTATATATAATACAGTTTCCCTAATAAAATCTCCTGATATAATCTAGGTGAGTATTCTTTATATCAATAACCTCAACATAAATAAATTAAATATTCAATGATTGTCAGTAATAATAGAATATACATATACACTAAATTAATAATTAATTTCTAAATAAATCAAGAGATATATAAGTTATAGAAAATTTTGGACTTGAACTTTCTATACTTCTAATTGTTTATGATTTAGAGAAAAAATACTAAAAGAAAGTTTCTATGTTTAACTGTTTCTCTCTCAGAAACACTCCGGTCGAACAAACAATCAATGGAAAACATCAGGTAGACAATATGTGTTAATGAAAGGGTCATTCCCTTTACTCGCAACAACACCCCAACCGAATGACCAAACGACGATAATCTCCATTAAATAAAATGTGTGTGTTGATGAATCGGTTAAATAGCAATGATTTTGTTTATGGAAATTAACAGACATACACAGAAATAAACACCAATAGATTCTAAGAAAGAAATTTAACTACTATATACTACTAAGGCCTTGATTAAACTTGTAAGAATAGTTTTCCTTTATTTGGAAATTATTTTAAGTAAAGAAACATCTCTTTAGAGATATAAATATTCAAATTAAATTAATTCTAGAAACCTACGAAGCTTTCATCAAGGAATGATTAAAATGGACTGAAGTTAATTATTAGTACTGTTAATGAGCTCTATTGGTTTTGATCTAAGTAGAAGTTTTGTAAGGTAATCAATCCATTTTAACCTAAAATGTTTCACCCACCTTTTACTTTCGCAATTCAAACAAATAATAAACACACTTCATCACTGATAAAAGGCAGAGATTTGAACTGATTTCACAACACTAAATACGTCACTCTGCCAATGTTGATAGAAACACTGAATTTAAAATATTAACACTTAATTGCGAAAGTCGATTCTTGAACTCCAAACTGCAGTCAGCATTTAGAACTAGGTAATAAAGGTCGAATTGTAAACAAGTTTGTTTGCACAAATCTTGTTTTCAATTCTAGTGAGCTTCCAAATAGGTACGAATGATAAAAGTAATAACAAAGATTTTAACTCAAATACTCAACGACATGTTCCACTGACATCTGACTTATTTTTTCCTCTTTGCGAATATAACTTTTGATACAAGTAGCGCCATCTGTTTTCACATTATAGAACCAAATTTGCTTAGACGTTTGTTGTTTGTCTAAAAATCACTTAAATACACACTCAATCACAATCTATCATCTTCAATTTTCACATACACAAATACATCATCTCTTTCACTATTCCTGAAGACTATTTAAAGCTCCTTTTCATTCAAACTGCGATGAGTTGGTAAAAACAAAAATATATGAATCACGTGTCTCCGTCTCGTCTTTTCCTCACACAAAACTTCATAATATTCAGATAACGACAAAAGCTACAGATGCTGAAATCTTTTATTCAAAAGGCCAAACATCACACACATCATACAACACAAACATATAAGACAAAATTGTCAGTAGAACATATTTTGTGGATTATTTCCTAGATTTCATGGAACCTAATCATCCTATGTACATACTACAATACATAGTTAAAAGCTCACTAAAATTCAAAAAAACATACCATCTTCCATAGATCAACAGCTTGGCTGTCTAGGAAACAAAGATTAATTCACAACGCGAATAATGGCTTTTAGATCATTTATTTATATTTGAAATGTGAATGAGTCGTCTATAGTTTCAGACTCTCCAAATAAAGCCATTATTTATCAAACTGAGTATATTTTTTTTAAAAGCACTAAGATTGAAATTACTGTAAGTTATAATCTAGCTAACACTGTAAACTATCCCTATTCCTAAGTAATTTCAATTTAGTTTTGAATCCGTAAATATTCAAAACATAATAAAATCCCTCTATATTAGAGGATAGAACTTAGTAACTTGGACTTCACCAGGTCCTGATTCCTCCAGGACTTTCGCTCGCGACAATTTTATGTATATTACTGACTGTCGATTCCTTCGAACAGTGATATTTAAAGAAATTATTGCCAGCTTTCGTTGCAACAATCCTTAAATATTAAAAAATCATTTGCGGCTGATTTAGACAATCAAATGCGTCGGTTATTCCAATGAAGAACTTAGATAGAAGCCTTCTAACTTCTCTGTTAATATTTTTATGATATATTGACGTTTAGGCACTGTTGCTGAATCCATCAAAACCGAAAGTTTTTTCTGTGCACGTAGTACGACTAGCCTACCGCAGTGGTTCCGTTGGACATTATGTCATGAAACCATTTATTTATTCATAATTTGTATGTTTCGTCTTATTTATTAACAAATCGTCATGACATCACTATTAGAATATCTATTAAAGATTTCTCATTACCATAGAGTCAAGTTCTCTGTAATATTTTGCATACTTCTACCTGTTTTAGCCGAAGTTTCCATTTATAAGTTACAATCACAACTGTATTATTATACAAAACTTGTTTTTACGAACACAACTATGAACGACACTTCTAATTTTAAGATAAAGATAAAACCCAATTTCATCTATAAACTTTATTTATATACTAATACAGAACCAATCAACATCCTCTATCTCGGACTTGACCAATTATGACGTCATCATTTTGTGTTGCAAACAGTTGTCCCTTCTGTTCCTCTAATGTTATACCCATTTTTATTATATCCTCCTGTCAAGATCCGATTTTGTCACCACAACTACACTGTATTTAGTAATTATTCGCTATGTAATGAGCATTAAATATTCCCTTTCAATTATTTATGCGTTACATTTGCATCCAATGCAAATAAACAAATAATCCCTTCACAATTCATCATATATGATACATAACAGATTTGTACAGTTCCGCTATTCCCTCATAGATGTCTCTATCTCTCAATCTTTTATTTATTTATTTAATGAAGACTAATATTAACATAATAATTAACCTATTACAGATATTTTAAAGAGACAGTATTAAAACTCTAATAACAAATTTTCCACAAACATGGAATTTCATTTGCAAAGCTCTCCTGTGACTTACAATCAAACGATCTATCTGTGATGTATTGCGCGTCTACGCATCCCAGAGCTGTCATATTTATCTTTGATTTCTTATCTGTGATCTCTCAAAACCTTTTATTCCGTAATCTGATTAGAAAATCTAAATCTTGTAAACAATGTATTTAGTGTGTTTATACTCTTGTTTCCCACAAAATATAGTTAAATATTAGTAAATAGCTCAACAATAAACCTCCATGGCTTCTTCTCATCTTCCCCGAACCCTGGTTCACGAAGAAAATCCCACTGGAACCTTACCAGCACTGATGTAATTCCGCCGAGACAGCAAACACCTCTTACTCAGGATCGGACTTCCCATTTCCCGTGAGTAAGACACCCAGGATTCCTTCTTCACATGGTTTCCAAGGAAGACCAGTATCCCCGCGACACCACGCGTAATATGCCAGCATTGCAGTCAAAATACGCGTTCAACGAACTGTGATCCGTTACAGTGTTCAGTATTTTCTGCTATGAATAAAAAATCCAGCATGAACACTTTATTGTTTACAATAAAGATTTATAAACCCGTGATAAATGTTTCATTGTGTTAGCTCATAAGTAGTACAATTACAATAACAATGTGCTG
>CAUOQF010000319.1:0-17543 GCA_963457715.1 Argyresthia albistria | reverse complement strand
GTTCGCTGGAAGAGATCTCTTATTAGAGATAAGCTCGCCTTTGTACATGTTTTGTCTGCATTTGTTTTTGTGCACCCCAATAAAGTAAAAGCAAAGCAAAGATCCCTAGCAGAGTCGAATCGGGCCCTACCTGTGGTGCGGCGAGTTCCCCGCGTCGTAATGGTCGGGCATGTCGTCATCGCTGTCGGGCGCGTCGGCGGCGGCGTCCCCGTCCGCGCCCGCGGGCACGCCGGCCTCTATCTCGGCCTGCAGCGACTGCGGCGGCGCGGCGCCACCAGCGACGTGGCGGGCCCGCCGCGCGCGGTCACGTCGCCGAATAAGTCGCCCTCGAACAGGCCGCCTGCGTCTGTGGATTGTAACGGCATTATTTGTTTTTGCGCCCCAGAATTGGGGAGAGGTGTGAAGAGGCCAGCAGCCTGAAATAAGACCGGATCAGCCATGGGGGGATGCGCAGAAATAGCTGCGGGTTACATTAAATAAGTCTGACTCGTTGGAATGCTCCCCCGCGTTTGCCTCATTATGAAATGAAGTAGGAATGTGTTTGGGTGAAGGTGGGATATGACAGGCAGTCATTATTGGTTGCCAGGTATACATTGGTATCAGAGCGGCAATAGGCAATAGAATAAGCTTGTGGCCAAGGTAATCCAATAAATCTAGGAACAAGTCTTAAGTTGAAGCATTATGTACAAAATGGTTTGACATTCTCAGAATTATATATTTCCAGCAGGTATATTTTATTTTATAAAGTCAATTTTGTGCAAAAAAGACAGCATTTGATGGCACTTTTACATCACGTCATTATGTTGCTATTTCATAGAACTCAGGAACAAAAGTTCCGTTTTGACAGTTCATAAAAAGTATCTATTTTGACTTGACAGGCCACAAGCCTATTAACGATCGCGCAGAAGACAGAAAAGTACGGAAGATGAAGAGGAAGACATAAATAGACTGGTGAATGACATAATGACATAAATAGGCGGTGCTTATTGTTCGGTTCTTCGCCGTTCTCGCTTTGATCCTTCTTCCTTCGCGTCTCTACACAAGCATCTCGTCTGTCCCGTGTTCCTCCCGTGGTCCGTATATCCACATTTTAGACCTTTCATTCACTTTGAGTTCGATGCCTATCAGAAGTTCGTTACATCATGCCAGGAGTCTTGTTTTGCCTGGAGCACGCGAGGCAAACTTACCGAGGCGCTTTTGAGCAGCGACAAAATCCAACAACGTGGAAGAGAATCAATTTTCTTTGGTGGTACCGTCTGAAAGAGCATTCACACAAGGCAGGTCTATTCACACATATCAGTGAAGCATCAGCTCTGACACCGTGTCTGCTCAAGCCCGATCACGAACAGAGATTCGATAGAAAACTATCGAAAAGCCAAATTTCAGTGATTCTCATTATTTATGACATAAAATATAATTTCCTGCGTTCTCGAAAACGTTTTACGATCTTGAAAACGTTCGTGATCGAGGCTCGTTTAGATCAGAATCAGTGCTTCAGTGTTGCATCAGTGATTCAATTAAATCCTTTAACATCGACTCACCTTGCTGATATATCAAACTCTCTCATCGGAACTTGGTTTGCTGGAAGAGATCTCTTTTTAGAGATAAGCTCGCCTTTACACTGTTTTTATTTACTCTTTGTCCTTTCCATTAATTGTGTACAATAAAGAAATTATGAATTATGATGATGACTCACGTCCAAAGTCGGCGACGTCCCCAATCGTCCCGCCGAACCCGTCGTCCATGGCGGGTAGCGGCGCGGGCTCCATGCGGCGCGGCTCCAGCGATACGGAGCCCGCCGCCGGATCCTTCCCGCCCAGCGACAGCGACGAGCCGTCCGCGAACAGCAGGTTGCTCTGAGGGACAACGCTGGTGAGACAATATGCACGAGGGCAGGGAGTGATACTACCAAGTCTTAGAGCAGGACCTAAACCAAATTTTTGTACCAAAAAAAAACGATGACTTAGCAAGCTCTCATTTTACAGCATAACATTACTAACCAATAGGCAAATCTTAGGTAACTTTAATGCTACACAACCCCGCAGTCACCCTGTATAGACCACAGAGCTCTTTTTCACTCAATTTCCAGTCTTTTAGTAATCTCAAGTGACTACACAATACAGTATCAATCCACTACCACCGTTCAGGACGCCTCTCATGATTGTGTCGCCTTTCATATGAACCTTTACCCTACCTGACCAAATCCATAATGTTGTCTATCCCACCTGCTCCAACCCGCCCTCATTCCCGATGGCCTCTCGCATAATATCCGGGTTGTCTGTATCGAAGCCCATGTCCCCGAAGCCATCATCATGTGTGACCAGCGTCAGCGAGCCGTAGTCCTCGCGCATCGTGATCTCTTCAGCACGGGACTGGTTCAGTGAGAACTGTGCCTCGATGTCCACTTCGCTGGAAATGTGGAATAAATGGTTAGGTGAGAGAGAAACTTTCGTAATTTCTTTATTGTGGAACACATGTACACTAGGACCCAAGGTGCCACGAGTATGATACTCGGCGTTTGACTTAGCGAGAGAGAGATCAAGACGAGACCCGACGTGCCAAAACAAAAGCACCGTACTGTACACAAGACAGACATTCAGGAAACTTATAATAAACAAAGAACAAAGGCTTTCTTCACCAGGGGGTAGATGTGCCTGCACCCAGCCCACTAAAGTGGGGCCAAAGGCAAGCTTTTCTCTAACAAGACTTCTTCCTGTAAATCATATAGAAAGGAGAAGGTAGATAGTTGAGAGGTGCTTACTAATTTAATACTAATTAATAGACTGACTTTAACTTTATTATGTCAAACAGCAGTTTCAGTCGCCTACGAACTAGCATCTTTACACAACTTTGGATCCACACATTATGTATGAGGGATTGCTCAATGGTCATACCACCATAAGTATTTTTCCCCAACTCACTTCAATTCCGGCATGGCAGTATCAAAGTCATGGAACACCTCGGGCAATGTGATGGCATTCATAGCTGCCTCTCTGTGCTCCTCAGGCAGGTCCACCATTCCAGGGCGGAACGCCATCTGAATAACACAGATGCAGCATTCAAGTTTTGGTTTGTAAGTACAAAATAACCCATAGGTTATTCCAGAAGATACTGAATTGGGTAGGGTGCAGAGAAAAATGTTTATTACTGAGTAAAGATGACTTAATTCTTTACCTAAACTAAGCTTGGCATGCATTGAACAGAACAGAGCATTAAATCATCACAAATTGCCAATTCCAGGTCATGATCCACATTGAATCCGATTACCCGCTAAGGGTAGCCTAGCACTAATGTTTCACTTCTATAATATTACCAACATATTTTTACAGCAGGATAACTGTAACATACCTTGATCTTGACAAAGGCCTCATTACAGTCCTGCAGCAGATACTTCGCCTTTCTGGAGTAGATTCTCACCACCCCAAGCAACAGATGGCCTGAAGTTCTCAGGGCCATCTTTACTTTGGGCTTCAGGATGCCATCCACAGAGGTCTCGATGTTCGTCTCAAACACATGTGCCTTCGTCAGCTTCTTGTCCCAGTGGGCCGCCAGCCAGATCTTGGACAGGGGCCCTTTCTTGGCTAGCACAAAATGTGCGTAAAACATGGTGAATGTTTACTGGGGCCCCAGCAGTTATGTCAACGTTTTTCTGAAAATAAAACAAAAGGCTTCAATAACTTGCAGCACAATTAGTATCTATGAATAGAGAATATAAATATTACATATGCCTTGAGGGAATAATCAACAAATCCGAAGTGCATCTATGAGCAATTTGGCGCCTAATCTTCATGTAAGCTTTATAAGGAATGGAAAGACACGCAGAGACAAATGAATTAATTTCGATAATCGTCAGAAGTATGTCTTGTATCATAAATGTTATAATTACCGTTTTACCTAAAAGAAGAATAGAAATTCGGAATTTCACCTTTCACACACAACGTAAACATGACAACAAAAATTACGCCTTCAATCAAGATGGCGGCGACACAACGAAGACCGTTGCTTGCGTTCGAAAATTGTGAAATGTGGTAAAAGTCCATCCATGCCTTTTTATTTATTCTGTGGTTTTTTAGGAAAATTATATTTATTATAATATGTTTTCAGAGTAATGCACGAACGTGCCAAATGCATCCAGATAAGGGTTATTTCTTCTGTAATCGGAATAATTTTGAGATATTTTTTTGAGCTTTTGATTTTGAGCACCTGTACTTGTGTCATTGATATATTTCTGAACGCAAATATGTTTTTTCTCTGCGGTCCATGTTGAACTGGCAGGGCTACGCCTAAGTGTGAGTGCCTGTCTGTACATACTGTAGACAATGTTAGACGCTAAGGATAGCGAAACGAAACGATAACTTTTTATACATGTATGCGATTTGACATTTGGCATCGCTAAGGTGGCTAAGGTACATAAAAAGTTATCGTTTCGTTTCGCTAGCGTCAGCGTTTAACTTTGTCTAGGGGGGCTGATGTGCGACTGGAACAATCTCAGAACAATGGCCATAATTTATGTATGTCAAAACGATTAGCTCTTGATTAGCTTCAGCGAGACTTGAGCTCGCCTTTGTACACTTTTACTATTTATTTTGTCCTTGTGGTCCTTGTTATTTAGCCTACCTATTTTTCTTGTGCATTATAGAAATAATATGAATTATCGTAATTACGAACTTCTCTCTGTTGGAGCTTGGAGCCGAGGACAAAATGGACCGCACCAATTAGTTTGTGCTGCCAGTCTACATAAATAATCTTCAGTTTCTGCTAAAATAACTTCTTTTTCCGATGATGAGATGAGCATTGTTAAAGTTACAATAACAACAATGCTTGCGTATGGCCTAAACCTAAATACAGACTGTGCAGCCTGCAGGCAGATTATGGGTAAAGCAAGCAACAGTCCAACCAAACAGCTACCTAGTCAATAACATGCTCACCCAACTAAACTTAAGTTAGGCTTGTCCTAGGAGGATACGCCTAAAGCTAAGAACAGCCTAATCATAGACACAGAAGAGATAATAGATCTTAATAGATAGACTAAAATGTATGGCTTAGGTATGGTTTAAGGTTAGTGCAATATTTTTTTTTGCTAGGAGCAGTTTAAACAAGTTAGGAAGGAACTTATGCAATTTCATAATTTCTTTATTGCACACAATTAATTGCAATGACAAAAAGTAAATAAAAACAGTGTACAAAGGCGAGCTTATCTCTAAAAAGAGATCTCTTCCAGCAAACCAAGTTCCGATGAGAGAATTTGATATATCAGCAAGGGTAGACCTTTGTGTACAACAATTCTTATTTTTAGTGCAAATGGGTGGCTGTCCTCTTAGACTAATTGTCTTTCTTGCTTATACTTACAGTTATCAGTGCATTTGCAGTTGGAATTTAGTTTATACCCTATCCAACATAGGATGATCTCTGACAGCTGTCAGTGTCAAAACACGCCTATGAAGTATCGTATTTTTCGACGGTAAAATGTATCGAGACAATTAAAAATACTTAATTGGCAAATAGTGACGTGCTACACTTATCGTAAGACAAGTTATCTATCTTGACTCGAAACATCTATTAGAATATTGAAAGACATCGACAGAACAAGAAAAATTATGGATGAAGATTGGGAGCGCGACGTACGATTCGACCACTCTACCCAGGAACTGATTATGAATCTACAAGACTGCTCCAGCGAGTTCGAATCAGACTTTGACGATGGTGATTTGTGCTGTGAATCGATTTAACAAGAATAAAAACATGTTACAACATACTTTTGTTTAATTTGCTTAAACCTTCAGAAACTTTAGTTAGAATATCGATAAATTGTATCGACATTATCCCCATGCCTAGTAAAGTCACAGTGACAAGCTGTCAAAGATCATCCTATGTTGGATAGGGTATAGTAGGTCTTTGAGTAGCAGGCAGGCAGGCTAAAATTCATCCTCCTTTAACGGCTGATCCCAATAACCGATCTCTATCCGTGATCTGCAGATTATGCGTTACATTTGACAGTTGCGCTATGGGATGAATGTCAAAATTGACACTAGCAATCTCAAAACTGCAGATTATAGATAGAAGATAGGTTATTAATTTTGGCCGTTATACGGCACATAAGACAACTAAGATGACGTCATTATGACGTTTAGAGGACTTAGTTACCTTTTATTTTGGTGCGTTTTCCTTCCAAATAGCCTCCAATGTCCTAATAGAACGCAACCAAGCGATTATCGCGCGAACAAGCGACGCGACCATCGCGTGAACTCGCGATCAAACATATTTAAGTCGAATAAGTGAAATAGCCACTCTATTAGGTTAATACTTATAATAAAAGATTTAGCACAGTTTCAAAATCACAACACACACTTTACAAAAAAAAAAGACTCGATGCGGTCGCGCGACCAAAATGTTTTGTCTATTAGCGCATCGCTTGCTCGCGTGATAAACACGTGGTCAGGTTCTATTGGGATAAGTGGAATAGTGGATAACGCATGTCGAGGAATGTGATGATGATTTGTGTAGAGAGAGGACCCCTAAACAAAAATAGTTTTCTGTAAAGTCGGTTTATGGACGATAATTTTACGCAATAACGTAAAATAAAACAATAAAAAAACCGGCCAAGTGCGAGTTGGACTCGCGCACGAAGGGTTCCGTACCATTATCTATAAAAAACCGCAAAAAAAAAAGTATGGGAGCCCCCCTAAATATTCATTTAATTTTAATTTAATTATTTATTTTTAAGTAATATACTCAATATATTGTGAACATTTTAAGCGTCTACCTGCTACGATTATCAATATCGAGCAAAAATGAGCAAAAAAACGTTTGTTGTATGGGAGCCCCCCTTAATATTAAATTTCTTTTGATTTTTAGTATTTGTTGTTATAGCGGCAACAGAAATACATCATCTGTGAAAATTTCACTTGTCTAGCTAGTCTAGCTACCACGGTTCATGAGTTACAGCCTGGTGACAGACAGGACGGACGGACGGACGGACGGACAGACGGACAGCGAAGTCTCAGTAATAGGGTCCCGTTTGGCACCCTTCGGGTACGGAACCCTAAAAACACAAAAGTAAGCCGCTGTGGGTTTGAACTCAGGACCTTCCGCGCTGTTGAGTCTTGTCCACCTGCCTACTTGTTACTGCCTGCGACGAAAATAGCTATGTATTGCGGCGTCGGTGCCGATGTGCAATGTATAGTGCGACATAAAAGAGTAGAAAATAAATAATGGCAACATAAGTGACATATTAGAGCACTATTGCGTGTTTTGATAGACAATCCAAATATGACATTAAAGAAAACACGCAGTAGTCTGTGAATGTTGCCATCATTTAATTTCTACTCTTTTATGTCGCACTATACCTGTGCGTTGATACATCAGGCGGAACGTGACACTTTTTCAAACATACATCGATTTATAGACGTTCGTTATCACGTCAAAAATGGTAAGAAGGTGTCACGTTTATGACGTCGTTTGGTAAATTAGTCATGACATGAGTTATCGTTGCATATTTTGTTCCTTTGCCATTTCTTTTTCGTTCTTTTGACCGGAAAAAAAATTGTGACCTAAAATTAGGTATAGTTTTTGAAGACTTAGGAATATTAACAATTACAAAAGTAATAAATGGACGGTAAGTATTTTAGGATACATTTTTGTTCAAATTTTAAGTACAAATACAGCTTGGCAAGAAATCCAAGAGAAAAACCGATGGCTCTACTAACTTTTACATGGCAACATTCAGGTTACACTCTAAATGAATTTGGTGTTTTTTATTATGTTGGTGTGAAACTTGCATGTTGCAAAGCTTGAGTAGATTAAGGTAGGTATAGTGAAATGTTGAGTACAATTTATTAAAGAACCCAACTTATTATATTTAATATTTCTATTACAAACAGTTTTGTGATATGACTAATGTTATTGAATGTAAATTATTGAAAATGAAGCTTCGCAGAGGTAAGTCGAGGGAAACACCGTCAAAATAAATAATTTATCCACTTTTATTGTGTAGTGCAGGCCGTGACTAAATTATCGGGCTAACTGCTTAAATTGAAAAATAATGAAATATTGGGTTACGTCATTTATTCAAATGACAATGACGTTCTGAGTGCTGCCAGCATGGTACCATAAAGTTAGTTTCAATTCATCTGCTCCATAGCATTTCTTGCCAGTTGCCAGTCTGTACGTCCAATAGAATAAAAGGAAAGCAGCGCCATCTATAAGATGCTCAGATAGAAATTGATAGAATGTATCTTTCCCCATTTGGCGAATTGTGTTAATAGCCTCATGGCAACACTAAAGAAAGACAAAGTCAGACAGACAGAACTGTCAAACTGACGCCATTTTCTTAAATTCTTTTCCGGTTTTCCTGTGGAGTACGAGAGACGTATGTGAATTTTTAATCCTGTAATATTAGTGTTATCTTTCGCCTCTTTTGTGAAATATTGGTGATAAACAGTGTTTGTGCATTATATTGTCCAGGAGTGCGTGTATTTATGATAATTTCATTCCCTAACTCTGCATTTCCATTACAGAACATTCCGTTTCGGCATGTTGTATTTAAAGGGTCCCAAGTCGCTCTATATGTGGCCAGACCGATGATGTGACTTCTGATCAATTACCATTGGTTTTGTTGCTAGGTCTGCCACAGGGTTTCCAAGATGGGTGCGTACAGATACATTCAGGAATTGTACCGAAAGAAGCTGAGCGATGTTATGCGTTTCCTCCTACGTGTGAGAGTTTGGCAGTACCGCCAGTTGACTCGTATGCATCGCTCCCCCAGGCCAACCAGGCCCGACAAAGCTAGGAGACTGGGATACCGCGCCAAGCAAGGTAAACATAACCTCATCTTTCACACAGCATGGTCTGAAGTTACTACTTAGCTTGGCATAGTAAACTAACCAACCTAACGCTATGTTTCAGGATACGTCATCTTCAGAATCCGCGTGCGCCGCGGTGGCCGCAAGCGCCCAGTCCCCAAGGGAGCCACCTATGGCAAGCCCAAGAGCCACGGAGTCAACCAGTTGAAGCCTACCCGCAATCTACAGTCTATGGCTGAGGTAAAATTACTACTATTCTGTACATGCTAAATTGCCAGATCCAGATTCTAATCAGCATCATTTAGAATCATACAAAACATTATTTCCTATTATTACCCTTGCTGTGGCTAATGCAGTTAAAATGATGAATATTATGTCATGCACCATTCTGAAAGGTTTTGATGATCCTTGACCTACCGAATTTAATCTGATTTATCTAGATTTCCTGACCATAGCCACTGCTCTTCTTATGCATGAAGATTTATGGGGTCATTATTTATTCCAGGAACGTGTTGGTCGCCGTTGTGGTGGTCTGCGTGTGCTGAACTCCTACTGGGTCGCCCAGGACTCTTCATACAAATACTTTGAGGTCATCCTTGTTGATCCCTCACACAAGGTGAGTTTGTTTGAAATAGGAAAGCATTAGTACATTTTTACACTACTGATGCCCTCCAAACCTCCAATAGTTGATGTACTATTGAGCAACACTATTTCTGGGTAGTTTTTATCTCTTTAATTTCTCAATATACTTTTCCTCTGCCTCCCTTTATCATGATGAATATTATGTCATGCACCATTCTGAAAGGTTTTGACGATCCTTGACCTACCGAATTTAATCTGATTGCCCACACACAACACACAAACCATTTCCCCCTGATACTAGCACCATTCTCAACAACTGTATAATTGTAGGCTATCCGCCGCGACCCCAAGATCAACTGGATCGTGAATGCGGTTCACAAGCACCGTGAGATGCGCGGTCTGACGTCGGCCGGGCGCTCGTCTCGCGGGCTCGGCAAGGGCCATCGCTTCTCGCAGACCACCGGAGGCTCCCGCCGCGCCGCCTGGATCCGGAAGAACACGCTGCAACTTCGCCGCAAGCGATAAGCACATACTCCTTCACATTGACTTTGCATCTGTGGCTACCGTGTATCGGCAGGTGGAAAGCCAGTGGTTAATAAATATCATAAAATGTGTATTGTTTGTAATTTTTTGTCAGCCTTGATAGGTTACCTGAAGGATTAGAGTGGTGAGTATCTTTCTACGTTTGTTTGTGATAGACATTACAGCATCGCCTATACACTTTCAAGTTACGATATTTTAGTACCTAATTGGATAGGTTTTTGCCAGACCGTATGCTGAGGCGTAAAAGATTTTGTAAGGGAGGGCAGGCGAGACGTCTTGTTTGACGTATGCTCTTCCTTACAAAATCTTCTCTGTGTCTCATTGCATCTGCATCTAGCTTGTGTGCTAATATTATTTTTATGTTCAATAGATTCCTCTATCCTGCGCCGACCAATGACATCTAATACCTACCTTTCCTTTGAAAAGGTGAGTTGCTTTCTCTTCTGGCAAAAAAGTAGTGAATCAACTATTTTTATGATGATAAAATGCATAAATGAATGCGCAACCTTGATTACCACGCATTTAAAACTTCCTTGGATGGCTGATATTTTGAATTATATCACCAGAAGCATCACAAACATTTTGAATTATAAATTAACAATTACCTTTGTATCTTTACAGAACTGAATACCTATCTGCAACCAAACCAGCACTTACAGAAATTTGGACTTAAATGGTATGTCCATCAACGGTTTAAAAAAGGTTTCTAGTCATGAATTATTTCAATGATGATCAATGCAACAATGATAGCGCAACCTTGATTACCACGCATTTAAAACTTCCTTGGATGGCTGACATGTTCAACTCTCTTGTGGAGCTTTGCTAACATTTCAATCATAAATTAACCATTACTTTTCATTGTTACAGGGCAGAACCAACCTACAAGCAGCACTAATAATCTTTGCTGATTCACAATTTAAATGGTAAGAAGCCAATTTTTATAACCCCTGTCCAAAGTATATTTTACTTGTTAAAGGTAAATTGTTTTAACGAGATATCAATTGGAAATATTAACAGTCTTGCCTAGGTGAGGTTACTGTCATCTCTATTATCAGTCAATCTCAATCCGGCATGAAACATTCTCTTCATCCACTCTCTTCGATTGAATAAGTGCCAGAAAATTCCTATGAAAATTAAACAAAACCCCTGTTGTTTGTTACAGATAAAAGAAAACATCCTTTATTGAGGCTAGTAGCTGAAACATCAGATGTAAGCAACTATTTTCGACATTACCGCCTGCCCAACTGTAGTATCTACCTAATACATTACACTTGTTTGGCGTCTATTATGTAAAGGAAACCTATAACAATTAGAATATGACTCAGCGACTGGTTGTGAAAGAGTGAGGCTGAGTTATACATAGATTTTTAAAGAAATTTGATGTTCGATTAAATAATACCTTTGTTAAAATACTTTCCAAAATAGTTTTACCTACTTGTTAAGGTTTTAAATATTTTAGCAAGTTTAACAAGATTGGAAATATTAATTTCTTGTCTAGGTGAGGTTATTGTTATTTCTATTTTCAATAAACCTCAATCCGGCGAGATACAATAATAATAATTGTTAGGTTGTAAAATGTCAATTGTTGCTTGCAATATCTGATTTTGTTTTCCTCTCTTTACAGATACTGATCTCGCGGTGTGGTGATTCTGTGATAGTTAATAAGTGGTAAATACTATATTAAATATTATTAATACAATTTTTATTTCTGTAAAGAAACAGATCAATAAAGAATAGTTTGTTATATTATAAATAATAGTTTCCCTCTTCTCCCATTTCCATCAGGTGTCTTTTTCATAGAGAAACATATATTATGAGACTTGATCTAAATTTTATTTAAATTAATTGAATTAGATACACAATAATCTTAGAAAGTAAATAACAATAAAATTATTTAGGTATAGGTAAGCAAGTTGTCACCCAAAAGACTGATTATGATTAGACTTGGGATTTTCCTTGATCACTCACCTATTTACATAGGGGTTCTATTTATTACATAGTTATATCATGATATTTATTTATGTAGTGAGACATTCTACTAGCAATTTACTATGTTCATGCCCAATGAACCTAGGATTACGGATAATGAAAGTCGTGATTTTTATCTTAAGCTAAATAAATACAAAAACCTTTATTATTTACATATACAGAACAAAACAAAAAATATCCAGCAAGGTATAACACTAAACAACTATAAAAATGACTGAGATATGTCTCGGGTCTCAGTCACGCCTGACATCACATGTTAGCATCTATCCGATTAAACCCAACAACCGGTTTACTGTTAAAAGATTGCTGTCGCATATTTTTATAAATAACGCGACGATGTCTTTATGTTTCACATCTTATCCCTCACCCGTGATAGGGCTGACTTAATCTTTAAACAACTATGTACCTGTTTTAATAACATTTCGTGTGGAATACCTATGTTAGAATTATTTTACAAAAAAATAGACCAGCTTGCAGGTAACTTCTGAGAAAATTATTCATTGAAGTCGCGTGTCTGACTACATGTTTGTGCTATACATAGGTACGCACTGATATGGTATTCCAATGGCTCACACGTTCAGTAAATCAAATTAATAAAGGAAATGTTAACTGAACTGCGATAATCACTGTACAATACCACTATATAGTTACAAATCAGTTAAGTAAGACGTTACGATTTATAAGCTAGATCAAAGAAAGAGCAGAGAACTTTGAATTCTTATTTTACAAAGTGCAAAAAAGTGAAATGAAGTTAATTTCGCAACCAGGAATGACGTAGGACGAGCTCCAATCATACCTCTGTCCAATTTGCGCGTTTAATGTCAGCAGCCCTCTTTCTTACGTTTACCACAGAATAACTAACAGTACTACGTACAGAAGGTTCACTCCCGAACAAAAGTCAAGTGGAGGTACAAAAAATTGCCTACCTACATATTCCATTAGACAGCGCTGACAAGATGCCGGTTACGTGACTGCAACGCAGGGTTGCGACTCGCACTCGGTAGTTTTCGGCGTCATTGTGCCTATTCAGCGGAGTGACACCCCCCTGCGTTTACTGAGCGACTAACTACTTTCAATTTCCCTTATTTTTTGTAGATTTGGGCTCGTAGTCGTCATCATGTTGAAAGATCTTGAAGTATTTTTAATTTCCGCGTTGTGGCATGTGAAGATGGGCAATTTGATGAAACCAAAACGGGACAGAGCTGTATATCCATATAACTCTGTCCCGTTCCCTCTTCATCACATCACCCCACAATGCGAAAATAAAACTGCCATAGTGGGCAATACACATCGTGTCACATTTTTGCCTCAGCAGTTAAGTTTAGACGAAGCCAGTAACGCCGCTGGCACCATTCTCAGACTAGCTTGTGCTGGCCGGCTGGCCTAGCAACGCGTTGTTTAGATACTTTAGATGAGACCAATGGATTAATTTGATTCCTGGATTTTTCGGGTACGTACCTATACTTAATTCACCTGAGTTAATTCACCTAGGTGCATTAAACAAGGTATAGTTTATACCTGGGTTAATTAAGTTAACTTTTAGAAAACAACTCATACCTTCCTCAGGTGAACCACTTAATTGACCCATGTGTTTAAAGTATTCTTTACTAGCGACCCGCCCCGGCTTCGCACGGGTGCAATGCACGATGCACTATATTGTACATGCTTGTATTATACATATAAACCTTCCTCTGGAATCACTGTTAAAAAAAACGCATCAAAATCCGTTGTGTAGTTTTAAAGATTTAAGCATACAGACAGGCATACGGACAGACAGCGGGATGCGACTTTGTTTTATACTATGTATTAAGTATAAAATACTATGTAGTGATGATTAAGTGATATTTAGGATGCACCTACGTGAATTAACCCAGGTGATGAATTAAGTATACGTACCCGATTATTCTTATGGTTTGCACACGTGTCAACACGCGTCCTCAAGCTGGCGCGGGGCATGCGGGCGGAGGTCACTGGCTTGAAAAATTGGCCGTCGCTCTATTCCCGCCAGTGCTGGCAGTCAGTACTGGCATCGTTTAAACTAAGCTTCAATTCGATATCATACCGGCTCCCCCGTCCTCGCTCAGTTGTCGGGGATGGGCTGCGCCTGCGCCGGCCGCCGGTCGAAGTGGAACGTGTCGGACAGGTACTGCCCGAAGATGGCCACACTGTAGAACATCGTCAGTCCGATCAGCGCCATGCTCGCGCTCGCCGTGAACATGTTTGAATACTCGCATCTGAACATAGGGAAGAGAAGATATGAACTAGACGTGTACAGCTCTCTGGGCACGTATAGTATTCTGTGCGGGAACTGGTTTTTGTACGATTTTTTTCTATCTTGTGCAATGTAAAGAAATTACGAATCACGAAATTACAAACCAGAAACGGTGACATAAATATTCGGGTCGGGACTCGAAACTGGCAAAGATCTCTGCCCCTGTCACACAGTCGAGTAGCGTGGGGTGGGAAGTAACGAATGAGGCAGAGCCGTAGTGTGGCCAAGATTCATGCTCCTCGTTATGCCAACCGCTCCGTTTGTTGGTTTTTGGCGCGAGTCAAGGGATCGGTCATTGCGCGGGAGCAGTGTGTGGCGAGACGAGCAACATCGCGGCAGAGCGAGAAGCATAGCGTAGCAGGGGTATCAGAGGCAGAGCCTTGGTTCACAAAACACCACAAAGTCAAGAAGACTCCTAATCAGGGTTCCGTACCCGAAGGATGACAAACGGGACCCAAATAGTCAATTTCATTACAATAGCGCCTGCCTGACTCTTTTGGATAGCAAAATTACAAAATGAAGATATTCTCCTAATAACTGTGTATGTCTATTTTATAGGAATAGGTTCTTATATGTGTAATTATAATAATATATGTATTAAACTAGAATAATCTTATTGTACGCGCAATTCTTTCCCTATCATCTTACGCATCATGGTTTGCTGGAAGAAATCTCTTATTAGAGATAAGCTCGCCTTTGTACATTTTTTTTTTATCTTAAGGTATTTTTACTGGCATGCACTTGGATCTTGTACGATGATGCGAACCGACTTTGTGAGAGTCCGACTCTGGCGCGTTACCTGAAGAACCAGACGACAGTGAGCGCGACGGACACGAGCGTCATGAGGATGTTCTCCAGGTCCCACGAGCGCTCCGCCGCCACCGCCGCCTCCACCAGCTCGCCCTCCGCCGCGCCGGACGCCGCGCCCGGGGACTGCGGGGGGGGGGGGGGGGACAGTTAGTCCAGGCCCATCATGTGATGATGTCAGCAGGTATCATCCCGCAGTTGGGCACAGGCCTCTCCCTAAGCACGCCACTCTGGATCACATGATCCATCTAGGATCGGGCGAATCCAGCGATCCGCGATCCAAGATGTGTCCAATCGCGCGCTTCAATATATATTGCGTCCAGATACCGCGTTCCACGCGCGTATCTCGCTCGGAGGAATTCCTGGCCCAATACGACCACTCGCCACGGACTCGCGCGTAGTACTGGACTGGACGCAACACACACATGGCGCCCGAGTATCCCGACTCGCGCGTCAGCGCGCGAGTCCCGCTCATTGCACGCGTTTTAGAGCCTGGCCAGATAAGGCGTTTTACGCGCGAGTCCACTCGCGCGTAGGCACTCACGCGTTTCCGAGATATGAGAAAACGCGCGGCTGCATCTGGACGGTATATACGTAGCTCCAGTATCTCGGAAACGCGTGAGTGCCTACACATTTGAAAGCTTCATGAAAATAAATTCTGACAATTCCAATAATTTGTGCGTAATTTGCGCCAAAATGGACGTAATTAGTGCCGTCATAGTTCCGCAATTATAGGTATAAGTTTGTGAGATATACAGCTAGATAAACTTATGCTTATAACTTCGGAACTATGATGGTACTACAGGTTGGCAAGAAAGTCTAGAAAATAAATAATGGCAACATAAGTGACATATTAGAGCACTATTGCGTATTTTGATAGACAATCCAAATATGGCAATAAAGAAAACACGCAGTAGTCTGTGAATGTTGCCATCATTTAATTTCTAGACTTTCTTGCCAACCTGTAAGTATGCCCATTTTGGCACTTATTAGCACTAATTATTGGCATTGCCAGAATTCATTTTCATTAAGCTTTCAAATGTGAGGATTACAAATCGACATGAGATCGCTGGATCGCCTGGTCGGGAAGCAGCTAATCGCATCTGTCCCGCGGTGGTGTATGCAGATGAATATTTGCAAAGGGCAAACTCGCGTATCAAACGAAAGACGTCGCCTGCCCTCGCTGGCAAAACCTGCGATGCGTAGCCGCAGCGCAGCGTGTCATCATACCCTGACACTTATAGGGGGACAGGCAGAGAGTGGACACGAACGCAGGAAATAAGATCACGGGGGTTATCATAATGTTTACAGCGATTCAATTTAGGACCCTATAGCAAAGTATCAACATCACTATGGCGGAAGATGCTCGTCACAAAGAACTCGCCGCCAAACGCCACGCCAGAAAGAATCTTCCCAGAGTCCCCTACAACGCCAACAAGGACGGTTATACAGGGTGCAACAGAAAGTTGTAGTCATATTTTAGGGGGTTGTTAGGGACATCATTCTGAGCAACTTTCACTATGAAACCGATATGATCAGAGCAAATTTAATTTCCACTTCTCTATACAAATCAGCTGGCCGCCCGGACCAAAATGTATGGAGCAATGAAAAATTTTGTTACACCCTGTAGTGCAACATTTACATCCGCACACGTACGTACCGACGGCGCGAGCACTCGGCGCGGGTGCACGAGCGCGTGCACGGTGGCGCGGTGGTGCAGGCCGAGCGCGCGCAGCGTGGCCGACGCGTCGCCGAGCACGCGGCCGCGGAAGATGAGCCGCACGCGCGACTCGGCCGCCAGCTCGCTCGAGAAGTGCCGCCTGCGGGACAGGAGACATTAGTTCATTCATTTCATTACATATAGCCATATCATCTTTTCAGATGTTTGTTACAGCTGTAGTGATGTTACGATAGCGATAGTCTATCGATACTATCGTGATACAATTGTGGCCTTGAAATTCTGTCATACTATCGATAGTCCTATCGAAACTATCGTCCCTTGACGATACTATCGATAGTATCAATCAATAGCTAAATATAAATAATACTATTGCTAAAGACCAATAGTATCGATACTATTGATAATATCAGTACAAAAACTATCGATAGTATCGAGACTATCGACAGAAAGGGTGAAGCAAAACTATCGATAGTATCGACTTTCTTGACGCAATACTGTCGATAGTATCTAACTTCGATAGTATTGATAGTGTCAATAGTATCGACGCGGTTCAATAGTATCACCTGATTTTCACTATCGATCGATACTATATTGCGAAAACTGTATTGCGAATTTCGATATTTTCGATAGTCCTATCGAGCTATCGACTTGTTTTGCAAGGTCAACTATCGATAGCGCAACTATCGATAGTTTAACATCACTGTACAGCTGCTGTGTATTTTAGGATACGGTATTTGCGATGCTTGCCACAGCAAGCAAATTCAGCGTTAGGTTGGAGGTGCCAGTTCTCTTCTCACTAGGCTCTTTCTCTTAAGTTTAGCGTAGCGGGATACTTACATTACAACATGATGCAGAGGTGACCTAGGAT
>CAUOQF010000318.1:0-22735 GCA_963457715.1 Argyresthia albistria | reverse complement strand
TTTCACTCTCATGGTCTTTACGAATCCAACGACACCTCATTTGTTAATATCCATCGAGCCGTTTGGGTTGTAGCGATTTTATCTCCGCCATTTTGAAAAAAATCAAAAAACTGGCTCGAGTAAAAAATTCTATTTATTTTTCCAACCTGCTCACAAAATTTCACGAGAATCGGTTCATAAATGCGACCTGTAGAGGAGAACAACCGGACATACGAAAGCATTTTTGCCCAAACCTGAAACGGAGACGCTTCGCTCGCTTCGCTCGCTCGGTCAATAAGTAAATTCACGGACAGTTGAATGTGATACATAAGAGTCACACACTTCAATTCGAATTCTTTTTCGATGCGTAACTTTTCCTGCAACCTACACCAAGGTTGTCTTCCACCCGCTCGTATTCTCACCCGTCCCGGCACCCCCGCAGATCTGCCTGAGCCGCGGCGAGACGCAGCTGGTGCTGCCGCTCGTGTACGACATGCAGAGCAACGTGACGCAGGTGGCCGACAACAGACACAACACGCCGCCGCACCTGCACGCCGTCAACCTGCACCTGCGCAGGTAGCCGGGAAGAACATGGCACATTTGTGTCCATATTAGAGCTGACTTTTAGCTTTACCTTCCGTGATTTCTGCAGCAGATTGAACTGAGCCCCCCCCCCCCCCCCTTCATTTGTGACATAGCGTACAGCTTAGAACAACAGGTGCAGAACTACGTACAGGTGGAACTTACGCTTGATGACAGGTTCATTGCGTTGAGTTGAGTAGAACTAGCGCCCCCCTGTTAACGTCACTCAAGTGCCGAAACATCGCTAGAAGACTGTACAGATCTGCAACTTAGCTGTGAACTGTGTGGGTGTCGCTAGTGGCTTACTAGTATTGCCATATTTGGGAATTTCGTCCGTGCATGTAATCTGAATTCTGACAACATTTATAGTGTTTAGGGTCTGTATCCTAGTGTGACGTACAGGTGGCAAAGCTGTAACATATTTGGCTGTGCCTTTTTGGGTAAACATACCTAACCTGCCTCTCTCGTTCCAGATTCGGCGAGTTCAACCAGAACCACGGCGAGTGCACGCTGTGGCCGGCGGTGCGCGACCTCCTCACCAACTTCACTCTGCCGCAAGAGGCCGCGCCGGTCGCCGCGCCTGCGCCGCCCTAGTGCGACGCGAACATCGACTGTAGCTACCGATATACCTGCGAAGAAACTAAAGCGTATGGCGAATCGGATCATGTCTTTACCTGAATGGGATAATGAATTGCGTTCTGGCGGATTGGAAATTAGATACGTGGCGGTCGATACCGATCATAGCCGTGTCAGGTTGGACTGGACTTCGTGGAGGGATAGAATAGCCAATAGCTGAGGCTGTCGGCATGTGTACATAATGGAATCTAAAATAATTAATATTAAGATTAAGTTCAAAGCAAGCTAATGAAGATCTGAGGATTATTCGGAACTGCGAGATGCTGCCGATTGTAATATTTATTTAAAACGTGTTGAACTCTGGGTATATTCTCCTCCGCTTAATTTTTATAACTTCTGTTTGTAAATCATCCATAACATGTTATTTCCCAAAAGTAGGGAAAATCTGATTAAAGTATCCCCTAAAAAGATATGGCCTTTTTAAATTAATTTAATTTTCAATAAAAAAAACAGCATAAAAGTACACCATTATTACAGTTTTCACAAAATAAAAGGCCTGTTTTGACAGTTCGCGCCCATGAAGTTTTAACCCCTAATGCGTAGGTAATAAAAGCCAACTGTTACGTACAAGCAAAGCGTACAAGTTGCACCTAATAACCGCTCTATTACCTACGCGTTACGCGTGGGTAACTTCATGGGCGTGAACTGTCAAAACGGGCCTTTTATTTTGTGAAGACTTTAGAAAAATTAGTAAGGTAACTCCCTCAACTCTATCTAAGGGAAGGGAGGATAGAATCGGGGAGGCAGTCGCTCACGTCCGAAGGAATTACTTAGAACCCACAGCCCTTCACGTCCTTCCCGGGTAGTGCTAACGAGCGACAAATAAATCATCATCATCATAGTCATCAAATCATCTCAAGACCTCAGCTTTAGTTATTGTTCTGAGCTCAAGACATTATAATTTCCAGGTTCTCAAATGAGAACCTGACCACTTGACCCTGGCAAAATTAACCTCAAAAGAGGTTAGGACGCCATTAATAAAAAGAAGAAGAAGAAGAGGATAGAATCAAAGAGTATATAAACTTACTACGTAGTAGATAGAATCATCAACAAATGCAACCTCCTTGGACAGTGATACAGACAGAAGCAAAAAGATCTCAAAACTTTGCTTAATTTTACTCTTTGCTAAAGAAAACTATTCTTTTTCGTATAGACGTATAGACATTAATTTTGTTTTGATGCTTTGATCACAGAGAAAGTAAACTTTGATTGCCGAAAGTAATTTCGAAATTGAAATTATCCAAATTGTGTGTTTTTTAGTAAAGTTAAAAATGCCTGTTCAACGCGATTCATTAGAAGCAATTCTCACGACAGATAACGCAGATGTGGTAAGTCTTATAAGAATTTTGTAAAGAAATCTAATCTGGGGGCGCGGCAGCGCCCCCAAGCCAAGTCGAGCAAAAAGCAAAACATACGGGCGCAGCAGTAACATCCTTTACAGGAAGCCATTCAGAGCATATTTGACCTACCTGCTACTCCGTTGTGGATAAAGATAGAAACCTGAATTCCCGGCGGCTAAAAGGCACCATGTCATAAGACATATTCTCAAAATTTCAATAAATTTGAACCAGTAGAGTTGAAGGTACAGCAATTCAAAGTTCCTCAATTTTGACACTCACTGACTCACTGATTCACGATCATGAAAACTCAAAAGGTTACTTCTAGCGAACCCACAAGCTTAAAATTTTGAGCATGGTTAAAGTTTAGCCTGCAAAGCCAAGGAAAACTCAAACATTGCGCAATTTTAGCCCCAATTTAATAATATATTAATTATCAATAAGCTCAGTACACGACTACTTCGATTCATCGCTATTCCCCATTAGATGTCGCTAGTCGCTATGTGTATCTTGAATCGCGGTATGGTTTGGTTCCAGCTATGATTTAAATAAAGCGGTTACAATATTGTCTAATATCGCTATTCCCCATTAGATGTCGCTAGGTGTGCATTTCCTGAATCGCGGTATGGTTTGGTTTGAGGTAAAGTAAAAGTAAATGTAGCCCATTAATGTCCCCACCGAGGGGCACAGGCCTTTACTCGGATCCGAGTAAGATTGAGCCATATTCCACCACGCTGGCTCAGTGCGGGTTGGTGGAGGGGTTTTTACGACTACTACATACTACGAAGTAGTGATAGTAGCCGGGACCTACAGCTTAACGTGCCATCCGAAACACGGAGTGTCCGATAATGTACTTAAGACAAATTAATCATCTCATTGGTACATGGTCAGCACCGGGATTCGAACCTGCATCTCTTGCGTGAGAAGCAAGGTGAAACCCACTAGACCACGGAGCATGGTTTGAGGTATGATTTATATTTATATAATTCACCGCCCAGACTTGTCACAAATCGTAACATCAAAGCCACAGAGAAGAGCCCATAGAGATAGGGAGTGGGCTTTGAGAAAGTCGGTATCTAACGCACAAGAAATAGTACCCGAAAAGAAAAAAAGGAAAGTTACTTACAAAAAGAAATGAGATCCCAACAAAACATGCATACGCATATACAAAAACGCCAGTCTCGCAGCCTGCGCAGTTTATTCTACCGTAAAAAGTTGTGAGATCTAATTTTAAACCAAGTCGGTTAATTTAACCAGTATCTGTGTATGGTAGAATCTTTCCAACAACTTTATTATCGTATACTGCTAAGTACCTACCTAATTAGTTAACTAATAACATTTATAGTGATCGGATCAATATAAGACATCTTTATTTCTTCAATAATAATTAGAATAACTTGGCAATCGCGCTCAACTGACCACTCTATAGCACCCAGAGCACAAATGAATATTATTACTCAACACAACATATCTCTAAATAAAGATAAACTTAACTAATAAGAAAACAACGAATTATTTCGGAGCGAGAGCAATAGGTACATTACGTTGCACACACGGTCCTATAGTCGACAACTTTTCTACGTGCGATTGCCAAGTCATTCTAATTATTATTGAAGAAATAAAGATGTCTTATATTGATCCGATCACTATAAATGTTATTAGTTAACTAATTAGGTAGGTACTTAGCAGTATACGATAATAAAGTTGTTGGAAAGATTCTACCATACACAGATACTGGTTAAATTAACCGACTTGGTTTAAAATTAGATCTCACAACTTTTTACGGTAGAATAAACTGCGCAGGCTGCGAGACTGGCGTTTTTGTATATGCGTATGCATGTTTTGTTGGGATAAGTACTTGTTGCGATCGGTCCAAGTCCAAGGGGTTATAATAATACCTTGGGCACAACTTGGGAACGGTGGCAAGACGTTATATTTCGCGATTGCATCACTGCAAAGTTCATCAGAACTGTAGTTTTAGAAAGTCTCATTGAGTTTCCCCTGTCCTGTTTCGTCAGCAAAGCGAGTGGTCTGTAATATGGTCGACGGGTCAGCTGCCCGGCAGCGACAGTGCGGCGGTGCTGACGCGGCGCCGGACGCAGGGCCGGCGTCGATTGAAGATCGGATCACTTGCTCTTGGAAGCTTTTTCTCGATGCACTGTGCTGTGGCGGTTCCGGTCCTCACTGGCGGGTACTGTACGTACCTATCTCTTGGGCCTACCTATTAGACTACGCCTGTCGGCAGGGCCCTGTCTGACTCACTGTCTCTTTCTAGTCGTTCCATCATGAGTGAGACGTCTACACAAATCGTGCCGACAGCGTAATGTAATAAGCTCTTATCTATGATCAATTAATCAGCTCCCCGCGTCCCGCTTTCTTTTATTATAATTATTATTGGATTCGTGTTCCCGAGAACTGCGTACCTACCTTAGCATTAGCATATATTTTTAACTATTGAATTGAGTTACTCAACAGTAAGTTTACGATACGTATCTGGTAGATGAAAACTGTCTTGTTTCAGTCCTGTTCCTGATATTCTTGGTAGGCGCGATGCTGGTGCTCGGTAACACGTTCCGACACTTCGAAGTGTATCTCGGACAGTGGAGTCTCAGCGGGCCGGGTCGCGCATTTCGAATCATAGCCTTGTTGGATGGTGAGTGCTGTTGGATACTTCGATTCAACTCTTTGTTATACGTTGTCAAGAAATGCTAGACATTAAATGATGGCAACATTTGAAGACAACTGCATTTTTTGGTTTGTCAATCAAAACACGCGGTGGTGCCCTAGAGTTCGTCTTATGGCGGCATCCCATTTGGCGTATTTGGCAATTTTACCCGTATTTGCCAAAACTTTCGACATATGGGCAAATAGGTGATACAACCGTCCACACTTCTTTCAAGTTTAAATTCCCCTGGATCAAAGCATTTTCGTACTTAAGAGACCGGTGACCGCGTGAATTTCCCATACAAACGTAATACAAAAATGATTTGAATTTGAAAAATAGTTAAACGTATTTAGACTGTTAATCGGATTAATACAGTGTTTACGAAGGTTCCTGGTCGTATACCAAGGTTCTTATTCAAATTACTTAAAAATATTTTTAAATTGGTTGAAGAGGAACCCTGGTATACAGACCAGGAACCTGCCTGCGTAAACAGTGTATAAATCCGATTAACAGTCTAAATACTTTAAACTATTACTCAAATTCAAATCATTTTTATATTACGTTTGTATGGGAAATTCACGCGGTAAATATATATATATTATATAAAAAGCGAAAATTTAAATTGATACATTACAAAAAAAAGGTATTGGTGAGTGTAAGGAAGAACCTCTCTTGGAATATCGTGAGTATGAATGAGTGTGTGTGAGAGGGTGTGTAGATTTGCACTGTTATACTCTTTTAAATATAAAATTACATAATAATATATGAATTGATTTTAGATATGATTGACAAGAAAATTTAATATGACATTGAAAGCATTTGAGGTGGCAGAAGCAAATTGTGCCCACATTTTTACTTATTATTCGCAAACAAAGGAGGGACTCGCACCACTAGCTCTCGTATCGTTTCTATCAATATTATTCTATATTGAGACATTAGGATGAACTATAGTCTATTCGTGATAAGAATGCAGTAAAGTCATCAGTGGCGGCCTAGCCACGCCCCGTAACCAATCAAATCGTTTCCAATTATCAAGCCAAGTTCACAGTGATCAGTTGAAGGCAAACTTTCGAACGCAAAAGTTGTGTCCTGTCCTGTGAGTGTGTGTTAACAGATTTAAATTTAAATTTCACTGCCTTATCACGAATAGACATGACGAATAGATCATTCTTGACCCCATCACTATTTATTTTCTACCAATAAGCGGTAACATCGGAACTGTCATTTTACTTCGTTATTATAATAATTAGGGTATAAATTCCTTGCCTCGCCCAGTGCAGCAATGAATTTACCTATTACTTTACTGTTGTTACTGTTTTAGGTATTGGTATCGCTATATGCATCCACGCCCTGGTCCGTGCGATATGTTGCTGTTGCATGGCTTCGATGTCTGCCGTTTATGTAATGCATTCATTTTCCGATGCAAGGCTGCCCTTTACTTACTGCAGGTTTGTATACAAATAAACGATACTTTTCCATACAAACTGATAACGCTACTTTATTTTGTGCAGTAACACATGGCTCATTCTTACTCTTGTCTTGGGAAAAGGCCTGTGCCCCTACGACATTTATTTGCTTATACAAATATGTGATAATTTTACAGAGACTTCAACTTAAAGCCTTATGAACCTTTTATGAAGAATCTTACATCAACCTACCGCAGTCGCCATCCTAAGATCGAGGTAAATGTGGACATTAATTTCGACCGAAATATAGAATACCTAGTAAGTGTAACTAGAAAATCAGACCAGGCCCCCGATTCTCGTGCTATCGAGATCATCTCACCAGTCGAGATATCGGTTTTGATGCCGCCTAAATCCGTCGAAAACGATCTCGATTTATATCTATTTCGATCGGAAACGGAACGAGATATCTCGGTTGGTCGAAAGGCTAGTCGTAAGAATTGCTTTTTAGGGTTCCGTACCCGAAGGGTGCCAAACGGGACCCTATTACTGAGACTTCGCTGTCCGTCTGTCCGTCCGTCCGTCCGTCCGTCCGTCCGTCCGTCCGTCCGTCCGTCCGTCCGTCCGTCTGTCACCGGGTCCGCCTGCACGAACCGTAATAGCTAGAAAGCTGAAATTTTCACAGAATGTGTATATCTGTTGCCGCACCAACCACAAATACTGAAATACGAGAGATATTACAAATTGAAAGTGGTCTCGGTACAAGATACGTCTTCACAACACGCTTGAAAAGTTTATACCAAGGCCATTTTGTTTTGGTAGGTAAGCCTTCTTTTAATGAAACTAAATTTAAATGATATGACAAAGTCGTCCCCGGACTTCTACAAAGACTTTAAATATTAATTGATGAATTACGACGTCTGTATTTATTCTGTAGAACTTTTAGAAAATAATTATAAAATTAATAGTTTTTAATTACTTTTGTTTTCATAAAAATCTCAGAGCTCAGAAATTATTTTTTTCCTTTTGGCCACTTCAAGTTTGGCTGCCAGTGATGTTTTAATTAAATACTCTTTGGTGCGTTGAAATGATGTTTTGCAGTCTGCATGACATTGACATAATGAGTGAGTGAACCTCATTGTACGGAAATTGTAGATGGGTGTCTCACGTTTACCAGTAGGAGTAGGTTGTAGACAGTGCTGCTTACGGCGGCGTTTAGTAGGTACTAAAGGCCCTAAAAGCGCGGCAAGCTTTGAATCAATTCAAATGTTATTTTTCAACTAGCTACAAAGTTATTCTGACATAAGATGATAATTTGAACAAAACTTTTTGGGTATTTCATGAAAAATACAGTTACAGATCACACATATACAGGGTGGAACAAACGAATGGGCCCTGGAGGGAAAGTACCTTAAAATCTCAAGATATCCGTCCGTCCGTCTGTCTGTCACCAGGCCGTATCTCATGAACCGTGGTAGCTAGACAGTTGATATTTTCACATATGACGTATTTCTGTTCCCGCTATAACAACAAATACTAAAAACAAAATAAATTTAATATAAAGGGGGCTCCCATACAATTAACGTGTTTTTTTGCGGTTTTTTTAACCGACTTCCCAAAGGAGGAGGTTTACGATTCGTCCGGATGTTTGTTTTTTTTAATATTTTTTTTATGTATATGCCTCGATAGCGCCTAAACGGATGGACCGATTTGGAAAATTAGACCGATTAGACCTATAGTGATTTTTGTGTTTTTCATAATAACTCGTGCAAATGCACATGGTAAGCATAATATTGTGATGCGGAACTGCTGATGAAGACCACATATGGCCACCAGATCTGCTCAATACTAGGTACAAATACAATGCGTGGCTGACGGGCAGGCAACGCATAGCCTAAACCGATGGACCTAGAGCCATGAAACTTTGTACAGGGGTTCCTTAGTAGCGTGGGGTAGCACTGATATGGGATTTGACAAAATTAATTCCCCTGGGGGGGGGATAAGGGGTTACAGTTTGTATTAAACTCAATCTAATCAAATAGGGTTTGTGGAAGTCGGTTTTTTCTAAAGTTTACTTTTTGTTTCAATTATATAGATAATGGTACGGAACCCTTCGTGCGCGAGTCTGACTCGCACTTGGCCGGTTTTATTATAGTTTTTGATAGAGATTTCGGAACCTCAAAATCGATATTTCGACCATGAACATGATCTCGCTAGCGCCAGAATTGCCCCCCAGAGAGACTTTTTTACGGGTAAAGGCATGTGGCCCCTCGGTAGGGACATTCATGGGCTACATTTACTTTATTTACTAATGTAGGAATAAAAATAATCTTAGCGAGTATATTTGTGTTCATCGCCATGTTTCGTTGTAGAATTTTTGCAGCGGCGATGGACTATGCCCTTTTATGCAATTAGAGTATTGAATTATACTGACTAAAAGGGGGTCACAATTGTGTTCACGCCACCCCGTATGGGAAAATGCGTGAAGCTATTTTATGTTTTGTTTTTGTTTGTTGTAGAATTTCACAGAAGTTATTAATTTGAATAACTCTGGTACATCAGCCGACGGCCTCAATGGGAGTGCCTATACAGCGAATAACTCTGGTACATCAGCCGACGGCCTCAATGGGAGTGCCTATACAGCGACTAACTCTGGTACATCAGCCGACGGCCTCAATGGGAGTGCCTATACAGCGAATAACTCTGGTACATCAGCCGACGGCCTCAATGGGAGTGCCTATACAGCGACTAACTCTGGTACATTAGCCGACGGGCTCAATGGGAGTGCCTATACAGCGAATAAGAGGTGATGACCCGTTGAGATTACGTGAACTAAGCATTTTTGACCGAGCGAGCGAAGCGAGCGAAGCGTCTCCGTTTCAGGTTTGGGCAAAAATGCTTTCGTATGTCTGTCCGGTTGTTCTCCTCTACAGATCGCATTTATGAACCGATTCTCGTGAAATTTTGTGAGCAGGTTGTAAAAATAAATAGAATTTCTTACTCGAGCCAGTTTTTAGATTTTTTTTAAAATGGCGGAGTTATGGGGTTTGAAAATGTAAAAAAAAACGATATAGCCCAATTGGCTTGACGGATTTTAACAAATGAGGTGTCGTTAGATTTGTGGAGATCGTGAGAGTGACACAGACCATATTATTTTAGTGAAAAGTCAATAGATTGTATTTCAAATCGCAAAATGTAGTTTACAAAGTTATTGGCGCGGCTACTTTCATACTGTATGTACGTAACCAGGTACATTCATAAGTTTGTATGTGTTATTGAAAGAAAATTATTGTGTGTTAGCAGTTCAGCTTTCCCACCGACATACTCGCGAGGTCTACAGCTCACAGAGCCACTAGTTTATTTATTTAATAGCCGCTTACAGTATTGCCCAACAAAGAAGTCCGATGACCTTGAAACATATTGGATGATTTTAATAAAACCAAGGAGCTGAATCGAACGAAAACTAACTAAACAGTAAGATATAAAGCTCTTTTTTAGGGTTCCGTACCCGAAGGGTGCCAAACGGGACCCTATTACTGAGACTTCGCTGTCTGTCCGTCCGTCCGTCCGTCCGTCTGTCTGTCACCAGGCTGTAACTCATGAACCGTGGTAGCTAGACAGTTGAAATTTTCACAGATGATGTATTTCTGTTGCCGCTATAACAACAAATACTAAAAATAAAAAGAAATTTAATATTAAGGGGGGCTCCCATACAACAAACGTGATGTTTTTGCTCGTTATAGATAATGGTAGCAGGTAGACGCTTAAAATGTTCACAATATATTGAGTATGTTATTTACTTAAAAATAAATAATTAAATTAAAATTAAATTAATATTTAGGGGGGCTCCCATACTTTTTTTTTGCGGTTTTTTATAGATAATGGTACGGAACCCTTCGTGCGCGAGTCCGACTCGCACTTGGCGGGTTATTTAATTATTAATCGTTAAACTTTGATAAAGTTCCATAGAATAAAGGTTTTATCAAAATTATGAAATATCTTTCAAGGTCAACGGACTTATTTGTTGGGGAATACTGTACTGACTGTGCTAGCATCCCGGCCGCGCGAGGCAAATCCTCGGGTCTGTCAGGACATGCCTCGCCCGAGGCGAACGCATTCGCTGCATCTCCCGAGTGTGCCGCGACCCGAGAGCCAAGCCACCTTGTCGGTTTGCCGCGCGCACTCATGACGGTTGTGTTTTGCCTCGCTTGGTTGACGAACACGGAATCGTTTGTGTCATGGATTTCGGAGCTTTCAACACTGACTCAGCCACACCGTGGTGGCTTTACCGCGCGCGGCAACCTCATACAAATTTATATACAGACCGAGGCTGCCTCGCGCGGCAAACTTTGCGAGGCAAACGGTCGAGGATGCCTCACGAGGCTGTTTGCTCAGTCAGTACGCGGCTATTATCGTAACGGCCCGACTAGCGGCTAGCCGGACGGTCACTGCGTACTATGTATTCACGGCGATTGCCAGTTTGCGGCTGCTCGGCATTGGGCGGATTTAGAGTAGCAATGTTTACAAACTCGACAACTGGACTGCTAACCACGACCTACGGTAACGGTATTATTTGTTAACAGCGACTAATAAATATTTTTTAAGTTTTAATGTGTGCAGCTGAGACAAACCACTTGTGGTTTTACAGCATGGATTAACCACAAGAATGTACTGTACTTTTTATAAAAATAAATAATCTTTGAATCAATTGTACGCACTGTCACAGCCATCCGGTTAGCCGCAATGGGCGATTTTAAAAAAACAACTTCAGTAGTTCCAAATTTGTCCGTAGATGTCGTAGGCGAGACATGGGGTTGGTTTTATATCGTTCATCCTTAATTTGATTATAAAAAAAGGAAATAAGGAAATGCGTAGTTTTTCTGGAAATCGAAAATGGAAATTGTAAAATTTTGGTGAACGAAAAGTACTTTGCTGACAATATATGCAAATTTAGCTTGTGTATGGTCTCTTCGACGTATAGAAGCCGATTTTTGCGTTTTGGTGTCAAATATTTTGGAAATTTCAACTTAATTTTCCGGAAAAAATACGCATTTCCTCACAAAAAGAAAAGCACTTTGTTAAGGAAAGTGACCACCAGCTATCCATTAAGCACCTTTTTATAATCAAATTAAGGATGAACGATATAAAAACCAACCCCATGTCGATACAAATGCCATCTGTTGGCAGCTTTCAGAACTATATTTAGCTGTCAGAAAATCGCCTATTGCAATCAACGCAACCTGCAGCCAGAGGCTAACCTCATAGTGCGTAGTACCTACCCTTAATAAAAAACAACCCTTCTGCTTGTTCTCCAGGCCGGAAAAGAAAAATATTTGACATTAAAATTAGGGGAAGTTATGCTTTCATCCCTTATACAATAGATGTTTTCAGACGTCTTGGTGTCACCTGTCATGCACCCTATGGGGGGTGTCTTACTGTTAGTCAAGGGGATTGATTAATAATTGTATTGTTATTGAGTCAACTTATCATATTTGGTACTTTCAGGGTTGGACGTACCAAATTAATTAAATTTACTGAAAAAAGAAAATGGTGCAAGGAGAAATACAAAGGACTCTATCCCCCACTGTACCACACGCCAGCTTACAATTTCTTTTAGTTAGTACCTATCTTTATTTTTTAGGATTCCTTATCTACACGTAATTTTGGTCGTAAGTAATATCATTTAATTATGGACTACACTGTCTTTTCACACATACCGGTTGCCGGGTAGCCGATGCCGACTAGCCGTTCACACATTCACGCGATTGTCCGGCAAATTATGCCGGTACGTATGAAAGCGAAGGGTCCCGTACGTAGGCGCGAAGCGTGCTTGCGCAAAGCACGCTGGCGGTGCTCGCTAGTGCGAATGGTCGTTTACGCGAAAGGTCGCTTGCGCGAAAGGTCGTAGTCGCAGTGAACATTTATGCGAATACGCTGATGCAACAAAATTGGTTATTATGAATATACTTGGACCCCACCACCCTGCACGTGTTAGTTACTAAAGGAGTAAACGTACTTTCGCGCAAGCGACCTTTCGCGTAAACGACCATTCGCGTTAGCGAGCACTCTAAATATTTTTCGCGCCAGCGTGCTTCGCGCCTACGTACGGGATCCGAAAGCGAACGTACATGGCCTTCTACGTACGTACATATTCATATACATCGCCGCCGAGTATCCCTCCTAAGTGCCTTTTCACACACCGGTTGCCGGGAAGACGGTGCCGCCGGCTAACCGGTAACATTTTCACACACCGGTTGCCGGGAAGACGGTGCCGCCGGCTAACCGGTAACATTTTCACACACCGGTTGCCGGGAAGACGGTGCCGCCGGCTAACCGGTAACATTTTCACACACCGGTTGCCGGGAAGACGGTGCCGCCGGCTAACCGGTAACATTTTCAAACGATTGCCGTGCGTTGGAAGCATACTGTGGGCACAGAAGAGATAATAGTACTCCGTACTGTGGGGTACAGGAATTTGCCTTCTGAACACCACTCAAACGTACTAACTATCCAGTATCTGCACCTCTCCAATACGAGTGAAGAAAAACAAAGCACTGACTTTAATACCTACTATGACAAAATTCTGAGACACCATATCATAAATCACTTGACTTAGTACTATGGACACTAATTATTACACACACTCACTATAAGTACTACTGTCTCGCGTCTTGTAACTTGTACTTGACTGACTAATGAGAACTTACTGTGAACTGATCTTACTGAGAAGAGATCTTACAAAGAAGTGGCTACCCCGGAACTCGACTTGACTCGGCATTTAATTTTATGCTACCCTATATACAGGGTGTAACAGAAAAGACAAGCCGAGAGGGTTGTTAGGGACATCAGTCTGAACAAATTTTACTATGGGACCGACTAGATCAGAGCAACTTTATTTTTCACTCCACCATACAGATCAGCCGCCGGTTTCTTGTACGTTTAATCTGCTGTTAATCTACTGATAACAATTTCAGCTGTCAGAACTGCATTCGAAAAAATGTGACAGCCGTTTAACAGTCGATTAGCAGCCTGTTATTATACGGGAAACTGGGGGTAACTCTCTCTGACATGAGCATGGTTTTATAGTGTCACACTGCAACTGGTAATTTAATTATGCTTCTGGGCCTGTGTCTACTACGTCTATGTACGCGCGTAGATATATTCGGCACCGTTCCTTCTAAAGCTCGCAAAGCAGAGGACGCCCGTAGCGACAATATGTGCAATGCAAAGCGAGGACCAACGCGACGTACTGACATTATTTATTTATTTATTTACAATTTACAAAGTCAACAGCACAAAAACAGTTGAATATAGGCAGGATAACTAAGTCTAAACAAAGGCCAATTAATGACTTATATTTTATAGGCCAGACATGATTGGTAGGGGTGATATACATAAGATATTGGACGGGACGGGACGGGACGGGAGGGGAGGAGAGGGAAGTGTGTGTAGGGTTTTGTCGTCGTGTGTGAGGTTATGTGTGCGTGTGAGTGTAAGTGAGAGATGATGATGCAACTGTTATGGCTAGGAGAGACATCATAAGGCGATATACCAAGCTGCTGACTCATTTTGCTGCTGCTAATTAATTAATTTATTCTTTTTCTCCAGTGTGGAGGTAGCGCGCTACCGTGACGAGCACACTCCCCGTCTATAAACGTGCCCTCTCTGATCACGATCAGCGGTATTTGGCTTGCGTTGTGGTTTATCATGGTCTACGAACGCCTCGCGCACGGCAGGGTACGTGCATGCTAATTTACAAACACAATTAGAGTCACGCCATTTCCCATACGCGAATTACAAAATACAGGGTGAAATTAAATTAGCTGACCATATTTTGAGGAATGATAGTACCCATCATTGTGAACAACTTTCCCTATGAAACATATGGTCGCAAATGAAAAACATTTTTCGTCCCCCAGTACATTGCCGCGATCAGCTGATTTCAAGTTACTATGGGAGACCCAAAATTTTTTTTCGTTTGCGACCATATGTTTCATAGGGAAAGTTGTTCACATTGATGGGTACTATCATTCCCCGGAATATGGTCAGCTAATTAAATGTCACTCTGTATAGAGGCCACACTAGTAACGCTCATTATAAATAGCCCCGTTTGTAATACACGTTACTAAACAACTCGGAAGCTGACTTTGACGTGCGTGATGAATTAAATGAAATGAATTTGTTTCAGCTAACTTGGAACAATTTTTATTCGTGGTTGGTCATCATCCCCTGGTTTTGGACGATAATGCTCGTCGCCATCGCTATTGTCCATATAGCAACTACGAAACGTATCTTGTTAAAAGGATTCAGCTACAAAAGTTTCCTCTATGTACGTATGATACCTATAACTGCTCATATCCCTATTAGGGGCAGTCAGTTGAAGAGTATAGGTAGATACTATTATAGTTTCTATGTTTGAAATATTACAGACGGTATCGGACGCCTTCGAGTTAGCATTGTACATACATTCAGCTGGCACTGGTTCTGAGATCATTTATGGAAAGGGACTGAATCATTACGGTAAAATACGACTAGAGATAAGCTCGCCTTTGTACACTATTTTAAAACCCCGACCCCCGACGTAAAAATTGTCTTTGTGAGTGTATGTCTATGTCTGTCCGTCGCACCCCAAGGCTCAAACCGCCGGACGGACGGTTTCAAACGCTGTAGTAGTACTCTATGGTAGTACCTACTTTCCTACGATTGTTTTTAGCCATGTTTTATTAAAATCGGTTTAGTGGTTCGAAAGTTATTAGCCAAGGAATCAAGTCTGGCTTCAGTTATTGCGTCGAGGGTTTTGTAATAATTAATTTGTAGATATTATGAAATAGGCATACAGGGAAGAAATTTTAAACACGACCGGAGGGAAAGTACTCTAAATAATGGAAATAATAATTTCACTCAAAGGAAACATTCCTTTAATTTTGAAAAGAAACAAAACTGCATTCAAAGATATTTGAAAATACGCTTGCCACAAGCAGGAATCGAACCGGCTAGAAAGCCGAAAAAAATCCTGTACTTTTATGGCGTCAATCGACAGGGTCAATCATTGGATCAAATCTCTCTAATGTTCATGGTTAATTAAATGAAAGGAAAACCATAAAAGACAGGATAAGGCACTTTTACTCAAGGATCCATCGGATCGAATACCTTTATGTCAGTAGTTCACAATTATGTTTTTCGTAATTTATTTAATTAAATGACGTAGAACGATTCTAAAATTGTTATTATCTTTACGCGTGTTTGTAATGCAGACTCTTAAAACAATTTATTGTGAACTTCTAACCTACGGTATCCGATGGATCATTGAGTAAAAGTGCCTTATCCTGTCTTTTATGTTTTAGCGTTTATATTCGTATATTCTTTTAATTTATGTAGAGTTTGCCTAGCCTGTGTGTGTGTGTGTGTGTATGTATGTAGTATTATATTGTGATAATTTATGTAGGATTTGATAGCGTATATTCTCTTTTTAGCATTTGTTCCAATTCTTTTAAATTATGTAGAATTCGCCTAGCCTGTAGCAATTATTTTTATGTTACGACGCATCTTTAGGAATTTTGTATATTCTTTTACTTAATAATTAAGGTTAATCTTCTTGTTCTAAGTATTTCGTATGTTTTTTTCCTTAAAGGGGGGGAGTACCTGTGCCGGTCGACATTGTTAGTCATATATTCACGTAGTATTTAGATTTATCGATAAGACATGTCGACCGTCACAGATTAACTTTTCCTATTTTTAACATGTAAGTTTGTACAGATTTATACTATTTAAAAGCCAAGTATTTCTAACAATAAACCAGTTTAGTATCTGCGCGCATCTCAAGCCTTTTACTCTACTCACGAAGGAGTCGCTCCATCATATAATTGCCCCTGGCAAACCTTTAATTTAATTAACCATTAGAGAGATAAGCTCGCCTTTGTACATGTTTTTTCTAATATTAAGTGTCTGTATTATGTTTTCTGTGCAATAAAGTATAAAGTAAAGTAAAGTAACCATGTTTGTTAGAGAGATTTGATTGACCATGTCGATTGACGCCATAAAAGTACAGGATGTTGTTTTTCCGAATTCTAGCCGGTTCGATTCCTGGTTGTGACAAGCGTATTTAAAAAATAACTTATTTGAATGCAGTTTTGTTTCTTTTTAAAAACTAGTGGCTCTGTGAGCTGTAGACCTCGCGAGTATGTCGGTGGGAAAGCTGAACTGCTAACACACAATAATTTTCTTTCAATAACACATACAAACTTATGAATGTACCTGGTTACGTACATACAGTATGAAAGTAGCCGCACCAATAACTTTGTATAATACAATCTATTGACTTTTCACTAAAATAATATGGTCTGTGTCACTCTCACGATCTCCACAAATCTAACGACACCTCATTTGTTAAAATCCGTCAAGCCAATTGGGATATATATTTTTTTTACATTTTCAAACCCCATAACTCCGCCATTTTGAAAAATATCTAAAAACTGGCTCGAGTAAAAAATTCTATTTATTTTTCCAACCTGCTCACAAAATTTCACGAGAATCGGTTCATAAATGCGACCTGTAGAGGAGAACAACCGGACAGACATACGAAAGCATTTTTGCCCAAACCTGAAACGGAGACGCTTCGCTCGCTCGGTCAATAAAGGAATGTTTCCTTTGAGTGAAATTTGTTATCTCAATTATTTAAAGTACCTACTTTCCCTCCAGGAATGCGTTACATCGCCCGCTCACGCCCGCGCCGACGCACCAGCTAAGCACTCACGCACGGATCCACCCGCCAGATGTGCCTGCCAGGCATGCCCGGCGGACATATCTGGGACGAAAAGGCACAGGCATGCCCGTGCCCTACCATACATGTGTAGATGGGCCCGCCGGGCATGCCTGGCAGCCGCATCTGGCGGGTGGATCCGTGACTGTGTGCTTAGCTATCGTCTGACGTGGTGAGCGGGCGATCGCACCCGTCACCCCGTGAAATAGGTGGATGAAAGTTGCACAGACATCAGATTGACAAACGTCACCCCATGAAAAGACGTCAGTTTTGACAGATAGTCACACCGGGCCGTTCAGTAACTACAACCTGTCATCGGGCGACTTTCGCCACGACACACGACAACGACAATCACAATCACACACGGCGCGTAGTTACTGAACACACCCCTGGTCGTGTTTAAAATTTCCATCCTGTATAGATGAAAGCCTTACGGCCGTTGTTCTCCGGCCCACAGCGAACGGCCACATTGACCACAAACTGGACGAGGAGAACGTGGCGCACTCGAGCCTGCTGATATTCCTGGTGGCGCTACACTCGGGCGCCGCCGCCGTCTGCACGCTTGTCGACCATGCCGACCTCAACAAAGAGCGAGTCTTGCCCGACATGCGCGAGAGTGAGATAGTGCCCTTGCATTCCTACCAAATACAGTCATGACGCAGTCGGACGATTTTAGTAGTCGATATTATGAAAAATTGGTCAAGTGCGGGTCGAACTCGCACACCAAGGCTTCCGCACCATCTCGTACAAGTGCCTGACAGTTATTAAACGATAATATCTTCAATCTTCACCTCGTGTCAAAAAATGTCAGGTGCTATTGTATTAAAATTGACTTAAATACTATTTAATTCTAAACACAATTATTTTTTCGCGTATTTCAGTATGTGTTCTTTATGCGGCAATGAAAATACACTTCTGTGAAAATTTCAACTTTCTAGCTATTACGGTTCGTGTGATAGAGCCCGCTGACGGACATACAGACGGACGGACAGCGGAGGCTAAGTAATAGGTTCCCGTTTCGGGTACGGTACCCTATAAATTGTGACGTGACATATGCTGAAGTGTCCCTAATCCCATGCTTCGGAGCAACACCGACGAGCGAGTCGTCGAGCGTTTCAGACGCCCTCTGGCGAGCTATTTGTAACCTTAGTGTTTCCTCTAATCATCAGCGAGGAAGTCCTTGTTAAAATCATAGGCCTGGCCCCCGTCAGCTACGTTATTTAAAACACAGAAGTTTGGTATGGTTAGAATAAGAATTTATAACTCCAATTGACATTAAACAAGAGTGACTTGTATCTTTGTTTCACAGGTGCGATGTGGATATTGCCTATGTTTTCAAAATGCGTACAATTAGGAAATTCCTCTCATATTTTGTAAGTTGTAATCACCATATTTTTCCTTATCAGATGATCGTAGGATGGCAATAATCAAACCTAACGCATACGTTTGTTTCAGAACAACTCTCGTGTTCGGTGGTCTTACATTTTCTTACATTGCGGTTGCCTATTTATTGGTGAAGACAGCTTTGCATGGAATATTTGAATACAAGGTTAAATTGATGTAAGCGTCTAGTTATGCAATATATGTTTGTGATGATGACAACTGATTAACAATGATTACTTGATTGATCATAAACAGTCAAGTTTTAATTTCAGATACAAAGAGCAACTGGTGGTTGCACTGCTAGTGTTGTCCTGCATGGCCATGAGCCTTACAATATCAAACGCCGTTAGTGTTTCCTTCATATTATATTGTGAAGAGCATGGGTTCCGCCAAGCGGATCGGCGCCTGAGTGCCGCGTGGAATGGGAAATATACATAAGATTAGCATATTTGAGCATGACAATCCAGCGGATGTCTTTTGGTCAAGGTTTCCGCTGTTAATCAAATCAAAAGCATTATAGACATTAATTTTAATTACTTAATAGGTATCTTCATGCAGAAATTACCCCCTTAATTTTGACTCCATATCGTTTCAGGGTGGCATAGCGTTCCTTGAGAGTGTGGACATGATGATGACTGGTATAGCCATGCCATTCGTGTGTTTACTCGAGTCGGTGGCGCTGATGTACGTGTACCGCAGCCACGACTTCATGTCCGATATGAATGTGGCTACAGAGAACAGTTCGTGCTCGTGGCGAATCGGCTTGTTGTGGAAGGTCATGCCCGTCGTTATTCTGGTAAATTGATTTAGTAGTCGCGTTTTATCGTCTCCTACTGTGACTTCTCTAGCTGTTGATAAATCATTAAAGATTTCCTAATGAAGTCTTTGGTAAAACATAAATATCTTCTCATAATAGTAGACAAGCGTTAACGGTTTTGTTGGATCCCCTAGGCAACTCTAATAATGAAGATAATATCGGCGGTGAACTCGGAGCTGCCCCGGCGGGAGTTGGCGATGTCGGCGGCTCCGCTGGTGGCCGTGGTGATGGCGGTGCCGTTGCGTGCCGCCTTCAACTTGCACCTCTACCTGCGCCAAAAGAGACGACCAAGCAGACGGACCTAGAGGTCTCACACTGAGAGGCCGTAAACATAAATTAACGTCTCCAATCGGGCGCCTCTACTGACTACGTCACGATCTCTCTACCAAGTGATTTTATGTCGATGACTATTTTGTGATTTTCTGGAAAGGTTCTGTCTACCTATTTATTTATTTTGCTGTTAGTGCGCATGTAATTTGTCCTTAAAAGAGTAATAAAAAGACGTTTGACTGAAAGTAAATGTTTATTAGATCAATCATTTAAAATATTTATAAATATAGTTCTTTGTACAATGCATTTACATGCATACACATGATGATTGCTGATAGATATATAGCCTTATTGAGACTCACGTAGAACTTAAAGGTAAAACTTAAATGAAAACATGAGGCCATTCAGTGCACCAAAGGCCCACAAGCACACTATTTACACTGCACGACAATTCTGCATGTAACTCAAAGTTACATAAAAATAAACGTATGTCCTGCTCACAGATGAAATACCCAAAAGATACCGCTTCGCGCAATTATTCCATTAGAACCGATGCTGCCAAACACGGGGTGCGGGGGACGCAGCGAGCGCTTACCTTGCTGTGATTTGTCGATTCAAATTCAAGCGGGCGTCGGACGAGAATGTCTGCCGATCGCTAGTGATGAACGCGTGATATTGTGTATACTGTATAGTATCGATTATTGTTGGCTACAAGCAAGTGACTGTAAAGTGAATGTTAATTCCTTATTCGCGATGTGCATTATTTTATAATTTATACGAATTAACTTGAAAAGCAAGTTTTCGTGTCCGTTTGAAAGTTGTATCTTGCAGTAGCTTGACTCGATGTAGAAGGAACTGCATGATCCGTGGCTTGTACAATATTTTGCAAAAAATATAGATTGGGATATAAACATGGCTCAATTATTATTTACGTCGTTTCTTCAATAAAAACAAACTGTAATTGTTTGAAAATATTGAAACATACCTCTGTTTCTATCATAGTTATAGCCGGTTTCGCTTTCGTATTTAATGGAAAGGAGCTTTTATGTTGCATTCCTTCGTGAGAGATCTTGAAAAAATAAATAAGAGGGAGTAGTTTTTGCTTTGCTTAGTTTAATAATTAATTGGGGTAGACAAAAAACAGTTCTAAAACAAATCAATTACGTGAAAGTTTCAATGTTAGTTTGTAACTGTATATAGTAAACGAACATCACTATTTTGCACTACGCAATGCCACGTAATGATAGACAAGGAAGGAGCGATTATGCCGTGCAACGTGACTTTCTTAAAAGACATCAACGGGCGCGGAGAACTTTATTTACTCTACACGCTTGTAATTTTACTGGAATCTTCATAAATCTACTTACGTGTGAAACGATATACCATCTTTTTGTACACCAGATGTTGAAGTATTCTTGCCACACAATTTCACGCAACAATAAAACATTTTGCACAACTAAAACCACGTCAATTATTTGTTGAACTTGCGTTGTCTCGGACATGTCCCTTGAGCGAACGCCGACCGCAGACTAAAGTTAGCAGAAAGGGCGTGTCTCGTAGCTACCGTCACTTGACTGCACCATTGGCAGAGGGGGGCCGCTCGACTATACGGTATCTTTTGGGTATTTTATCTGTGGTCCTGCTGAACGCCTGTAGATACACAGTCATTACTTGCAGACTGATCATATTTTTCATTTAAATACATGACTACTATTTATATCACCTACGACCAAAAGCCTATTCATAATTGAAATGAAATATCACAATATGTACATGTTATCAAAACTAAATTAGTGAAGACTCATTTCCACTCATACGATCATCAATGTGTGAAATATTTCAGGAGTAAAGTATGTGGGTCTCTTTAGGCCAATATCACGGACCTCAATTGGAGCGTATATTGTAGCATATAATGTCTTGTGTATCATAGCTGTCTTAGACAAACAGAAATGGACACAATAAAGGCCAATCGCTATAGCATTATTTATTAAAAAATATTATCAACCCCGCACAATTAATTACATTTGCTTCGCTCAAGGCACATCTTTAGCACACCTCGTCTAACTGGCCTGGCCTATGTCCAGGATTTCAATTCATTCTACTTACAATCAATCGCCACACCCCTATCATAATTCGTTTCGTCGTAACACTGGTGTATAAAATAATTTACATTATTACAGAATTAGTATCGACTAAAATACTGGTATGACATTCAAATAACGATTGAATTTCAAGTAAACAATTCAACTCGTAACAATATCGTACAAAAATTATCACAACTAGTCGAAGCTCCGATATGTCACTTACAAAAATCGATATAATAATCCTAAAATAATGTCTTCCGTCCATACAATTATTGCGCATTTAGTTACCGAAGAAAAATACATACTTTGGCCAATTCAAGTTTGTAATTGTACGAAAAGTTATCTCGTCACAATAAGCGGTCACTTCACTGTTCAATATTTATAAATAGAGCGTTCGTGTGATCGCTTGTATAGTATAGGTGCGAGCACTCACTGTGCGGGTGCGGGTGAGCGGGGGTAGTGACTAGTGACTAGCGGTCGGCGCGGCGCGGCGGCGGCGGGAGAGTCGTCAGAAGCGGCGCAGCGCGGCGGCCGCGCCCGCCACCGCCTTGCGCGTCGGCTGCACCGACAGCGGCGCCACCAGCGCGTCCGCGCCGCCCTCCGCCCGGCTCGACGAGCTGCCCATCTCCTGCAAACAAACAAACAAAACACGCACTCTTTGTTGTCATCTCGCTCACAGGACCGGGAGCTCTATTTTTGAATAGCTCGTGTGACATAATTATATCGCATGCGAAATTAATTTACGTTCGACTTGTATAAAGCATGATGTCGAGTAATTCCCATACAAAACAATTGGAATACTGTAGAGATCCGAATATAT
>CAUOQF010000317.1:0-21027 GCA_963457715.1 Argyresthia albistria | reverse complement strand
GGTTTATTTAAGACTTTAGGTCATAATCATAGTATTAGCACTAGAAATAGAAATAAGATTGCTATGCCCGCGTTCAGACTCAGTAAGGTTGCTCACTCTTTTATGGGAGTATGTGTTAGTTTTTATAATAAAATACCTAATGAAGCAACGGACCTACCAGAAAGGAGGTTCAAAAACTATGTCAAAAACGGCCTATTGAAGAAGTCTTATTACAGTGTAAAAGAATATTTAGATGACAAAACTGCATGGTCTTTACCATCTCAGCGCACAGAAATCCAAAGAGGGGCGATGGACTGAGTCAGTACGTCTCTCCTCGGTGTATTTCCTTAGACTTAAGTAGAAATACATAACATTGTATTTTTAAGGCTCTGATATTTTAAAAAGAGGTACGGGGGAGGTTTCTTGCCCTTCTTTGCTCCATCCCTAAGCCCACAACTTCCGAACGGGCGGTAGTATACAAAAATATTAATATTATATTGACGTTGACTAAGTAATATGTATGATTTTATGGTCAATAAAAATTTTGAACTGAACTGAACTGTTAGGCTCGTAATAATAATAACTCACCCTTCTTGTCGAGGTCGAGCATCTCGCACATGGTGCGCAGCTGCTTGGGCTCCAGCTTGCCCGTCTCCTCGAGCTTGCCCTTGTACTCGGAGGAGCCGACCGCCCACTCGTAGCCCTTGAACTTCTTGATGTTGCGCTTCACGTTGCGGTCGAGGCACAGTTGCTGAGGGAAACACCAGAGATAGAGGCAAGCTCGCCTTTGTACATGGAATGGTTATTTGGGGGGACGGCAGTCCAACCGGACCGAGAAGTTTTTGTAAGGGTTTTGTAATTGATTATAAGTTTTCTGTATATCTTTAATGTGTACAATAAAGAAATTGCGAATTACAACAAATTTATAGGACCATGAACATGTGCCGAATTTTCGGAACTAATGCTCCAAGTTAACTTCATTCAGCCTGGTTAAGATTCTAGTCTAAGTCATCGTTAAGTCTTATAAAGATATTGATAGAAAACAGTCTTTACAGACAGACGGACCACGACGTATTCCTACGATTCTTTTTATTCCCTAAGGTACAGCACCCTAAAACATACGCGTTGAACAGAACACCTCGTTGTTTTAGGTCATTCAATGTATTACGATTCTAACAGGCCTTATAACAGTCCATTGTACACTAAACAAACACTTGACAGTTACAGGTGCAACCGACAGCCCCCTATGCAGGGGTTGCATGGAAGTGGAGGAGACAGTCGAGCGCATGTTGCTGGCATCAATTGAAAACAGGATGGCTTTTCTGGGAGAAACAACATCGACCCTTGAGCTCCATGAGCAGCCAGGCCTCCTACTCCAGCTGGTGCAGGAGCTTAACACGCAGGCTCGAGCCATTGTCATTCTCCAAAATTATTAAAAAAAAAATGCATTAAAATTAGATTGACAGTGGGTACCAACGTCAAAAATTAGACATTCATTGACGTCTTGGTACCCACTGTCAAAATAATTTTAATGTCATTTTTTGAAGTAAAACTTCTTGGGGCACGGGGGTAAAATTTATTTAACCTCTCAACTGTGGGTTATTCATATATTTGCTTTTCAATTACTACTAGCCGGGTGCTATCACGAGTGGCTAAGAAATGTAACGGAAATTGGAATCGGTGACGTCAGGGTCGGCTGAAGACTTTTAAAACCGCAACTATTTTCAATACGGTCTTTAACTAATCAGATAAGATAATAATACATTCGTACAATAAAGAATGTTAATTAGTGAGAGAAAAACCTGATGAAACGTTATCAAATAAAAATTATTTTAAGCATTCTTCCACGAGTTCTTGATTTCCGGTATGGCCAAAACCAGTGACGTGACCAAAAACTACTTCGTTCAACCTCTTTTTTGGAACCGGAACTTATGTTTGACAGTTGTGCGATGCGATCCATACAGTTTGTAAGAAAAGAGTTTCATCAATGTCACACGGGTCGATATGGATTTCTAAAATGATGAACGAATCGTTTTGTGGCCGGTAACTATGGAATAGGTACCTAAAACGCGCTGCGTCGTCGCGCAACGGGCAGCTAGTAATCGCATAAAGTCACTTAGAATCATCCAAATGTGATATTTAGTTTTCAAGCAAATTCCGATGTGATGGATGACTGCATTAAGACTTCTTGAAAACAATAAGTAGGTACCTAGAACTGTTCTAAAGCCACTTTTTATTATATAGTGCAGTTCAAGTCACAAATTAGCAGTTTAGCTACTAAGTACGTGTTATACCTACCTATTTAATGTTTATCTGTAGTAAACGGCCAAAGCGAGGTCTACAGCTTACAGAGCCATAAGTTTAATGGCTTATTGTTTCGCTTATTTGTTTGTATGTAATTTTTGTAATACATATTTTAAAGTTGAATTGTTATAACTGTTGAAATTATACGATTTTGATTTTAATAAGCTTTTGTAATTTTAAAGTTAATGCTTCATGCCAGTCAATAATGTTGAAGTAAAATATCAAAATCGAGGTATGTCGTATGGCGGACTAAGGAAATGTCAAGAATAAAATTAAATAAGAGTTACGTCATCGCTTCGCGATGAAGTAACCCTAAAAAATCCTGGCAAAGTAGGTATGTATAGGTTAGCGGGGGTAGCATAAGGCACGCCAGTCACCCCAGCCACGCATTTTGTCACAATTTAATGTCATATCATAATGAATGCGCGCTATTTTATGGAGAAACATCATTGAGACGCGAAAGGAGTTGGCAATTTGGCAAAATGACTGCCCCAGACATGTACAAAGACTTCTCAACAGCCAACTAATAGCATTTAAATATTTTCTCATAAATTACTGCGTCTTTAGTTAGTTTGTAGAACTTGAAGGAAATGATTAAATAATTAAGAGTTGTCACTTCATACTCTATGATTCCGCCATTGATTAGTGACTTTTGCCATCGTTAAAAATAACATGCAACATAATTGCCAATTGCCAACTAGCAAAACTGTTGAAAACAGGAGGTTTCCAGAGGAGTGGCTAGATGGCGTTATGTTGCATGTTATTGCAAAATGGTGCTTATTTCTAGCGACGGCAAAGGTCACGGAATCATATTGGAATCACGGAGTATTGAGTAACAACTCTTATTTACCTATATTTAATTTTTTTTTCTTCAAGTTCTACAAACTAAATACAGACGCAGTAAATTAAATTAATGAATGAATATTTAAATGCTATTGGCTGTTGAGAAGTCTTTGTACATGTCTGGGGCAGTCGTCCATATATTGATTTAGCCATCTTCTTTGTCATTTATCTGCGCGACTGAGGTGAGTGGCAAGCCTTATGGTAGCCCCGCAGGTACACATTAACTTGGAATAGTTGAAAATACGTACTCGATCAATTAAATAAAGGGACTGGGCACAGAGACAAGCAAAGCAATGCATACATTTGAGCGAGACGGCTTAAAGACGTGACGTCAGATGGTATATAATCTGAGCGAGATGCAAATAGTAGTGACATTATTGAATGAGTTAAGTATATCACCACGAGCGCGACAAATTGTAGATAAGGAATGGTGGGAAATAAATGACATGACGTATTAAAAGTAAGTACAAGTATAAAATAATTTCAAATAATCGGACGTCTGAAACATAAAAGTAACTTGAAGCAGAGATTGGATCTCAAAATTGGAAATTTAAATCTCTTTTAGTATAGGTAGGTATAGGTGTATAGTATAGGTACCACTTAATGATCTAGCTACAGAAGTTTTACTTCTAACACGTGTACGGTGCTACACGCGTATTTTTTTTATAATTTTAATGTCAATATTGTTCCAAGGACTCTTTTGTCCTTACGCTACCGTGGGTGTTAAGACCCTTATTACTCTAAAGACGAAGTAAACAGACAACATCAAACTTCGCTTCTTGAATTATGTTGCCATGTTCAGTTTGATAGTGATGTTCTCATTCATTCTAAAGAAAATGAATGAATACATTCAGAATTTGTAATAAATATTTGTCACAATTATTAAATGAAATAATGGTGACAAATATTTATGAAATGGCATTGAAAGCTTTTTGCCATTTGAGGTGGCAGAAGCAAATTGTGCCCACTTTTCGTAAGGTATTCTATTGCAAATGCTTAATTTTTATTACTTATTATTCCCAAATAAATGAGTGCGGCGCGTCATTTCAGTTTGAACAAGCTATATGCACTAGCACTACTAGCTCCATTATAATTTATATCAATATCATTATATATTGAGACATTAGAATGAACTAAATCATTCTTGACCCCAACACTATTTCTTCCAAAAAGCGGTAACATCGGAACTGTCACTTTACTTCGTTGTTGTAATAATAACGGTATAGTGGCTAAATTAGCTGAGCAGGCGCAGAGGATATGCACAAAGGCCCCGCTCGTGTGCGCCCGGTGCAGGCGCTTCAACTCCCTGAAGAAGAAATAGAAGTAATTTATGTCTATGATACTCACTCCATACAAGTACTGGTGAAGCAGCTTCTGGTCGTTGGTCTTGAAGCGCGACAGCGAGATCTCCACGTTGTTGATGTGGCCGAGCGGCACGCCCCTGCCGGCCGGCACCGGCACCGGCGGCTCGGACGGCTGGAACAACACGACCAGTGTCAAGCGGCTCCAGGGGACAATAACTCTGCTTATATTACTTTCACACAGAAGTGGAGGTTGAAGTGGAGTGAACTTGAAGGTACATTCATTAATATAAAAAAATAATGAAATCGGTTCATAAATAATACCAATTTCGAGGTAACACACATAAAAAATAGATAAAAAAACATAACACAACCGGATTGATAACCCCTCCTTTTTTAAAGTTGGTTAAAAAGAAGAATGTGCCAGTGCCCTCACCTCCTTCTTGGGCTTGGGCTTGGGCGCCTCCTCCTCCTCCTCCTCCTCCTCCTCGTCCCCCTCCTCACCCTCCTCCCCCTCCTCGTCCTCCTCGTCGCCCTCCTCCGCGCTCGCCTTGGCCTTCTTCACCGCCTTCTTGGCAGGCTTCTCCCTGCGAAGTCAGTCGGTATATTGGTATTCGATGGCGTTCGAATCGAATAAGTCGAATTATTTCATTGACCAAATGGTGCGCCTAAACGGGCAATGTTCTGCTGCAATATGTGGCTGCAATGTTGTTACAATATTGCAACTAAATGCCCGGCCATCACAAAATGTTTGCACTGTAACTGATTGTTCATTACACTTCCAAACAAACGTGTTTGGCTTGTATGGCCGGGATATTACTGCAACATTGCACAGTACGGCTGGCATTACTCGAGACGTAGCCGGGCCACTGTATTGCAGCCACATAATGTAGCCGGGCCACTGTATTGCAGCCACATAATGTAGCCGGGCCACTGTATTGCAGCCACATAATGTAGCCGGGCCACTGTATTGCAGCCACATAATGTAGCCGGGCCACTGTATTGCAGCCACATAATGTAGCCGGGCCACTGTATTGCAGCCACATAATGTAGCCGGGCCACTGTATTGCAGCCACATAATGTAGCCGGGCCACTGTATTGCAGCCACATAATGTAGCCGGGCCACTGTATTGCAGCCACATATTGCAGGAAAACCTGGCCCGTTTAGGCGCACCACAGCAGGACAGCACGTTGAGTTTTCGATAGTTCAGAAAAGGGATGCATTTGGACTGCTTTCACATAAACGCATTGCCATCGCGCGATTGCAGCGCTGTGAAAATGTGTATTCTGGCGTGTGCTACAGTCGGGCTGCAGCAGCATGGCTTTGTATGGATAAGCAGTCGCTCTTCTGAGGCGCGACGAAAACGCCTCTATACGTTTTCAAATTCAAACTATACACATTGACAGGTTTCACTAGAAAAGACGGCTCGAAAAAAAACTTGGATGTAAACCACAGATACTATAATATGTAAACTTACTTGGCGTCCCCTTTATCGTCGTCCCCCTCCTCTCCCTCTTCCTCCTCCTCCTCATCTTCTTCCTCTTCCTCCTCATCCTCCTCTTCTGTGTCCTGATTGGGAAGAAAAGGTTTTATTTTGTTTCAAGTCAAACCACAAGTATAGCGCGTTATCGAGTGCAGCTGCAGTTGTGTGGCTGCAGTTGTGTAGCTGCAGTTGTGTAGCTGCAGTTGTGTAGCTGCAGTTGTGTAGCTGCAGTTGTGTAGCTGCAGTTGTGTGGCTGCGGTTGTGTAGCTACAGTTGTGTGGCTGCGGTTGTGTGGCTGCAGTTGTGTGGCTGCAGTTGTGTGGCTGCAGTTGTGTGGCTGCAGTTGTGTGGCTGCAGTTGTGTGGCTGCAGTTGTGTGGCTGCAGTTGTGTAGCTGCAGTTGTGTAGCTGCAGTTGTGTAGCTGCAGTTGTGGAACGAGCGAAAAAAAAATAGCGTATAGCGGCGTAGCCCTGAATGGCGCGAAACGCAGGATTTCGCTTGTCAGCGGCGCCTATTTTGTTTGGAGACTGACTGCCAAATGCTGCATTTTGCGTCCTTCGGAGCAATCTGTACGACGAAATTCAGATGAACGCGTTGGTTTGGTCTGGTCAAGCCAGGGAGCACTTATCCACTGGAGAGCGCATAGATACATTTTCCTTTGAAACACAACCCACCAATTTACGGGCGGCGGCGGGGGACGAGGCAAGAGAGCTGTGATTGGTTAGCCGCTGCGAAACTGTCTGGCGGCCCGTCATCGTACATAGGTTGCTATGTTGAATACAACAAACGTTTGGCGAGCCGCGTTCCCCGCAGGCGCAGTCAATTGGATATATAGTCTCTGTGTCTAAGCCTATAAGCTAGAGTGTGATGTGATCTTGCGCAGGAGGTGACACGTACCTCCTTCTTGGCCTTCTTCTTCGGCGGCGGCTTCTTCGCGGCCTTGTTATTCTCCTTCACGTCTTCCTCCTCGTCGTCGTCGTGGGCCTCGCCGTTCTCCTCCTAGAATCGTCATACCATAGCTGCGGGTTAATTTCGACCGCCATTGTTGCTCCACGTTCGCGTTGATACGGGGGAGCAAGATGAGGTTAGTTGGTGAAGGAATATGTCTTCCTAGAATGGTAATGGTGCGTAGTGGCCTAGACGACCCTTAAACTTAGGTCAAAGCGAAACAAGCTATGTGGCCCCTGAAAGGAAATTATGTGTTCCCTAAAAGATATGGATTGTTGGTGAAATAAAACCTGGCATACAAGGAAACGGATCCAACAGTTCAATCTATTCTAAGAGCCAAAGAACATTGGGAACATTGCTATGGAAATATTACCCATGGCGTACAGTACAGATATGAATTATGGCTTATTTTATTAATTATACAGCCTGAGACATCTACTTGTTATGGGCTAAAGCGCATCATTGTGGGTAATGGGAATCTTGGGATATAATGGCCTAACCGTTTCATACAAAACATATCAGAATATACTAGTTTAACTTTCGAAATTCATCACATAATCGCAATTTTTTCAAAGACAAAGTCAAAGGTCTTTATTTGTAAAACATAGGTTGTAGTATTATGATCTTAAATATTTGTAATATCGTATCTCTATGCTTGGCCCAGTGGCACATAAATATTCAATTGTGTAGTAAACTACAGTGTCGTGTCATCTAGATATTATCTTATGGAGTAGTACATTTTATTCAATAGTAACTTGCGGATTTCTGTCTTAAATTGTATTATATTGTCTAACCTACTACGTATGCTATCAGGCATGTGATTAAAAATTATGGGTGCCATGCCGAGAATGTTATTTTTATATAATGCTGTTTTGTGACTAGGCATGATAATCTTTGTCTGATGACGCTTGCTAGAATAGTTAATAAATAGTTGTTTATTGGTTTTGACAAACATTGCTACTTCATAGATGTATCGCCTATCGATAAGCTCGCCTTTGTACATGTTTTTTTCATTATTAAGTGTCTGTATTCTGTTTTTGTGCAATAAAGTATGTATAGTGAAGGGAATTTCATAATATTAAGTCGTTTGAAGTGAGGCTTACAGCTGTCAGTGCGTCGGATCCTACAAATAGCTCTTATGCATCTTTTTTGCGCTATAAAAACATTTTCGTTGCCTGCCCCATTTCTCCAAAATATTATGCCAAATCTCAAGACAGAGTCTATATATCCGTTATACGCTAATATCACAGTTTCTTCTGATACAGTTTTTGAGAGTTTGTGCAGCACATAAGATTCAGCACTCCCATGAGATGGAAAAGTAATATGCACAGTTTTAAAGGACGTTATATTTATCTAACAAGTACCTACCCCAGGTTTTATTCGTGTACGCAAAATTTAGGTTTTGGGTCAGAAACTTCCCAATGTCATTTTAGTGAGTGCTCTGTTCTACCGTAACTCCAACATACCTTCTTTTTAGCGTCTACTTTATCGTCGCTCTTGGAGGAGTCCGGGTCATCCTTCGAGTCTTCTGTCTTGGCATTGGCGCCGTTGCCGTTCGCTTTAGCCTCTTTAGCGTCGCCTGTTTATCGGAAATGGAACATAAATTGTACATGCAGCCACTTTACGTTCTCTGGTCATACGGAAGAACTACTAAGCTACTGAGTACAAGTGCGTTTGTGGCCGGGCGAAATAGATTTTGAGTTACTCTATAGCGAATGCTGGCTTTGACGTACAAGAGACATATAAGGCCCAGCACACACGGTTCACCGTGCGTTTCAACGCAACTGCAACGAAACTGCTATTTCTAGTTACTTTTGAGTTTCATTTGAGTTTATGTCATAGACTCCTTTGAGAGACCGCACATGACGCTTCCATTTTTAAACCGATTTGAAACTCAATGCAAGTGCTTTGAAACCAGCGTGCAGGAAACTCGTATTTGTGTTTCATTGGATTTGGCGGTTCGTCAAAATGGCTGACGACGGAAATAAAAACATTCAATTTGTGATGGAAGTCACAGCAACACAAGTCGCAGCCACAAACATAAGGCAGTTGATATTCTTCTCAATATAGGGATGTATACACATACTTCTTCTTTTACGCCTTCTTCTTTGTCGAAGATACAAATACAGAACCACAACTTCTTCACCACTTGAACTAGACATTTATACGTAGACGTAGACGTCTGTCTGTTCTGAAAACCGAGATGATTGTGAATAATTTCATCACATTTTGGTAATTAGGTTGCGGCGTGTGTGCAAAACGATTGAAACTGGTTTCAAAACGATAAATTGCATGGGTCCCTCGTTTATGGGTCTATGTGAAAAATATTTTTATGGAGATATTAAATCTTTTAGCTTTATTTGGGTCAAGTTTAACACAGACCCTTTTACGATTGAAATGTCAAAGTTTTGTATTCTGTCATTATGTTTTTAACCCAGTTTGTTTTAGAATGCGATATAGGCCCTTATTCTCCTAAAAACAAAAAAGTCACTCGATGTATGGTATGGACGCTTATAAAAGACTGAGCGGACCGGACTGCATACAAAATAACTCTTTCTCAGTGGAAGCACTTATATTTATATGCAGTTCGCCATTGCGAGCTAAGCGGACTCCGCACGGAGTCCGTTCCGCTCGCAATGGAAGGCCGGCATTTTATGAGGCACCCATTCAATTTCAAAAGGGTTTCGTTGCAGTTGCGTTTCACCGTGTGTGCTGGGCCTAAAGGTATCGGCGGAACTCAGATGAAAAATATACTTTAAACACCGATTTTTCTCAGAAAAAGGGTTATGTTGAGACCAAATAAATTGCTTAGATTAAAGCAGTGAGATTGAGATACCTTTACAAATTATAATGTAGACATGTGGTGATATTTCCCTTATCAAGCAGGTCTTGTAACCCCAAATAAGATTACTGATAATAGGAACTGTATGATAAGTTTTGCCCGATACTGTTCTCTCTCGTCAAATTGCGTACGCGTGTGGCGCATAGTACCACGTGTGCGATAGTCAACCTTATGGCTCACGAAGTAAGGTACAAAGCCTTGAAAGAGTAATTGGGTGAGACGTATGCGCTGCTGTATTGAAGTTTTCTTTTATGTGACGTGCGAGATGAGTACCTACTGTAAAGTCTTCACAAAATAAAAGGCCCGTTTTGACAGTTCACGCCCATGAAGTTTTAACCCCTAATGCGTAGGTAATAAAAGCCAACTGTTGCGTACAAGCAAAGCGTACAAGTTGCACCTAGGAAGACCGCTTCTATTACCTACGCGTTAGGTGTTAAAACTTCATGGGCGTGAACTGTCAAAACGGGCCTTTTATTTTGTGAAGACTTAGGAATTTTTAAATTATGTAATGAATGAGACAAATTCTGTATGGGGCAAGTTTAAAATTCTTATCTTACTCCGTGTAAAAAAGTGACACAGCTTTGTTAAAATAATCGGCCAAGTGCGAGTCGGACTCTCAAACGGAGGGTTCCGCACTAATCGTACTAAAAAAAGTAAAAAAATATGTTTCTTATAAGGGCACGTACACCTTTATTTTTTCAGTATTTGTTGGTGGAGCGGCAACAGATATTCAACTTTCTACTATTACGGTTCGTGCTGATGAGCCCTCTGAGAAACAGACGGACGGACGGACGGACGGACGGACAGTGGAGGCTTAGTAATAGGGTCCCATTTGGTACCCTTCGGGTATGGAACCCTAACAATGTATTTGGAAAAGGAGATTTGAATCGAAATGTGATTTTAGTATTGATATGCAAAGGGATGTTATGAATTAGAGTGACCTATAAAGAATAGTTAATAGTTAATAACTATAAAGAATAGTTAATCCTTGTATATTTTTTTGAAGAGGAAAAAGGGTGATTTCAATATGGTGTTTCAAAACCAAAAGCATGGAATAAGCTGTAATGAGCACACAAAACACAACACACTGATCTGACAAATGTACAAGTGATATAACAACACAGACATATATTCAGAAATGATCATGAGTTGAAGTGCAACCATTGGCCAGGGCTCAGCCAGGACAGCAAAACTTCTAATGGATATTTATGTCAATACATTATATTTATATCATGAAAAGTAATTTATGAAACAGTTTTTTCAGATATTTGCACTAGTCAATTTAATCTCTGAATAGAAGCCATAAAGAAGCCCCACATAGGTTAGTTGCGATGTAGATGAACACACGATGAGACAAATAGCCGATCACAGAATATCCCAGCTCTGACCTGTGCCTTCGGTCGGTTCATTGTCGGTTTTTTCTTCAATTTTGGCCGGTTGATCTACATCGGTGTTACCTGGGGCTCCGGGTTGGGTCGGGGTGTCTTGGGACGCCTGTGACTCACCCTTGGAGTCTTGTGAGGACTCATCCTCGGTTGTCTGTCCGTCGCCAGTGGCTGACTTCTTGTCTTCATCCTGGACATAGAAATAAAATATTTTTCATTATTCATTCTATTGTTAGAGCATGCTTCAATAAATCCATTGAACAGATAAATATGTTGATGAATCTGTCATAGAGCTTATTGGAATTATTGACACAGGCCATTAGGATTAAAATATACTTTGGAAAAATAGCCGAAAAATTAAATTATAGTAAAAAACTATTTCAGGTGTATTAGTTCAAGCTAGAACCTCGGCGGCTGTGATACCTATAAAACCTATTTATATATCAATACAGATAACAAAGAAATTAGACATACTTTATTACACTACTATTAGAATTTAATTACAGTAGACAGGTCTACTGTTCTAGGACTTACTACCTATGATCTCCAAGTAACATAGCAGTAAGTAGTTGCCCAGAGGTCAAGTTATTCTGGTCATGTCCTACCTAACCTAACTCTTTATTGAGGTAGGATGATCATTCCTTTGGCGCGCAAAATATGACAAGTGGCAAAAAATACATAAAAAATATCTAATATTGGGGATACACAAATATTTATTATATTACCTAATAGGTACCTATAAATGGGTTACTGATTTACTTTGAAGGATAAAGTAGGACTTTTTTACTCTGCTGTCTTTCATAAATAAATAACTCAGTACATAATCAGACAGAATATTGATTTGATAAAGTAAAACTATTCAATTCATCAAATTAAATCCTGCAAGGTTTATCAAATGGCAAACATGACCATCAATTCTCAACATTATTACAATGGCCGAAGGCTCAGTTTTGCTAGACACATTTTACTGAGTTACTATAGGTACCTACTTTATCTTGCTATTCATTCACCTGTATACATAGAAACTATGTAAGTTCGTATTTACCAATGTAATTGAAAATTACAACATTTGAGCGACAATTTATTGTAAATCGGTTAGGTTTGTTAGGTATATTCTTTGATACTAATAGGAATCAAACCCGTAGTTACAGTAAAATCGTAGTGCTAAGAAACAGGGCACTAATAAAGTCCCCTGTAAGGATACCGTATGTTTATTTACATCGGTGGCGATGTTCCGAGCGTAAATAATGAGGCGCGAGGCCGCGGCTCGGCGGAGCAACAACTTATTCGCGCTATTCATAAATTAAATAATCGCAAAAAACCAAATACCAAGGTCATGTAGATTTCCAACCAATGTCATATACTTCATGCACGGTAACAAAGGCCCTGCATCGCAATGCAAAAGGGGCGGGGGTGGCCGAAATGTGCGAAATAAGGAAAACTAGACCATTGTAATCAGTCTCGATAACCGGACATGATGGCATTCACAGTTTTTATTGCGAAATATTCACTAAAAACACATCCCTCCGTGGCGTAGTTCCCGCGTTTAGCGGGAAGCATACTTCTGTCAGCCATGTTGAGAGTTGAGACGCAGGCAAACATTAGTGATATAACACGGAAATAACGCCACTTCACCACTGAAACTGTGTTTATTCGATGCACATCAACACACCAGAAAATACTATAAACTAATATTTCACAACTATACCTGATTATCACTGATTTTCGCTTTATCGGTATCACCCGACATTTTTCCTACGAAGAAATTGAAAGCAATTTCAAAGCGTCTTCAAACACCGGACAACACAAATTCACGGATATAAAAAATGTGCGTTTTGTTTTTCGTATTTCATAATGTTGCCAGTTCACATCTAATTCTACTTCGAGGTAAATAAAAGGAGCGCGTAGGTGACATAACGCTGACGGACGTGAGTGCCGGGACTATAGATGGGCGCTGGGAATTGTGAGAATTATTCCGAATCACCCAGTTTAGAAAAAATCCAAAAGTTGGAATAATAAATTCTGGAATTATTCCGAGTCCTTCCATTTTGATGGGAAAATAAGTGTTAATATTGGGAAAATTAAGGTGTTTTGAAAAGATATCGAATTAAAATCTGCACATATCGATAGAAAACTACTATATCAACATTTTATGTTATAAGGTTTTTTCCTAAAGCGTCACATAAGCGAGATATTTGATATCATAGAGTGCCAAAAGTTTATTTTTGCAAAATCATTCAATCGTAAGACTTGGTGGTAGTGTTACTTATCATTGTTGACAGATGTCACTTTGTTGCCAGGGGTCATAACTTTTGACCAGTGTCGCCATTTTTGACTGGGTTCACTCAAATATCTCGCTAATGTGAGACTTTAGGACAGATTTCCTTAACACCCACGGTAGCGTAAGGACAAAAGAGTCCTTGGAACAATATTGACATTAAAATTATATTAAAAAAAATGACATTAAAATTATTTTGACAGTGGGTACCAAGACGTCAATGAATGTCTAATTTTTGACGTTGGTACCCACTGTCAAACTAATTTTAATGTATTTTTTTTTATAATTTTGGAGAATGACAATGGCTCGAGTTAACCGGTACATAATTTGTTGGTATAATAGTTTTCTATTGACGTGTGCAGGTTTCATTTCGATATCTTTTAAAAACACCTTAATTTTCCCATATTTACACAAGTTTGATGGGAAAATATGTGTAAATATTCTAAAATAAAGGTATTTTACAAAGATATTGAATTAAAACTTGCACAGGTCAATATAAGACCGTTAGACTAACAATTTATGTCATGATGAAAATCGACCTAAAGTGTCACATAAGCGAGATATTAGAGTGACCCCAGTAAAAATGGCAACACTGGTCAAAAGTAGTGACCCCTGTCAACAAAGTGACATCTGTCAACATTGTTAAGTTACATTATCACCAAGTCTTAAGAGCGTACTCTCTAAATCAAGCCGCTCGATTTTAGGTAAAATACTCGGCGGGCTAGCGCACCGCGTCTGTGTGCGAGCGTAGCGCGTCTGTGTGCGTACAGAGCAACGCGGGAACGGCTACACTAGGATTGCATAATATTGATCTATTGCGTAGTATGAGAATAGGCGTGCGTGACGTTATGATGTTATTTTATGCGACGCTGTAGGTACACCTAACGTGTGTAGTACATGTAGGACATAAACTCAAATCTAATCCCGTAACTAAAGATGGTCAGTGGAACAATGTCAGTCATTCAAGTTGTCAAGTTTGTACGAAAAACAGGAAATAAGACAAACTACCTAAGTACTTACATTAAAGGGCCTTTATAACGGTGATGGAAAACACCGTTAGGAAAAAAATAATCTGCCCTGCCTCCCCTCCAAAACCAAATAAGAGCATTGAATATCCTTATAGGCTTTGATTGGGCACAATTGTGTCTCTGCCACCCCACAAGGAAAAAGGCGTGACGCTATTAAAAATAGTAATTACTCGACATAGGTAGCGTAGAGAAAGGATAAAGAACGCTGAAGGTATATTTAAAATATGTTAATAAATATTTACAGTAATATTTAGTATTGCTAATTGAAAAATAGTTGCGAATATTTTTAGTTTTGGCGATATAATTTCATAATTTCTTTATTGCACGGAAAACAATGTGATACATAGTCTTAAAACAAAGGTAAATAGGCAAAGGCGAGCTTATCTCTAAAACGAGATTTCTTCCAGCAAACCTAGGCAAGATAGGACAGAATGTTCTGAGAGAATAGTCCTAGTGCACACTAAATAAAATGAAGATAAATGAATCTAAATATATCTACTATAATATATCGACACAATAAAAATGCTACATAGACCTAAATATGAATACATATATAAAATAAAATAAAATAAAAATATATATAATAGAGTAGAATACATAAACATACATACACATCTACTTATATAATCAAGATACCTATCACGAAAGAGAAAGGAAGTGTTCTTTCAAACTTTTCTTAAAAGTGAAAATTGAGGGACTGTCCCTCATAGGGCAGGGAAGTGCGTTCCACAACCGGATTGCCCTCAACTTGAAAGAGTGATCATAAGCAGCAGTGTAATGTCGAGGAGTCGAGAGAAGAGACATCGTGTGGGATCTCCTATTGCTATCCCTGGGGAAAAGAAACTCAAAGCGTTCACGAATATAAGCGGGATAGCGGGGATTTCTCAGAATATTAAACAGAAACGATAGAACGTGCATATCACGGTGAAGACGAATCGGTAGCCATCCTAGTTCCCTGCGATGCTGGGAGACAGGGTCATATTTGTGCAGTCCGAAGACAAACCGAATCCCGAGGTTCTGAAGTCGTTCGAGTTTGTTCAGTTGTTCTTCGTTCGCACTGACCCAGCAAACATCCGCATAGTCGATTAAAGGGAGTAGAAGAGACTGAGCAAGGGTGATTTTAGTCTGAAGAGGGAGGAAGTACTGCAACCGCCGGAGAGAGTGAAATGACGCAAAGACTCGTCTGCTGACCTCACAAACATGGGGCGACCAGGACAACAATTCATCGAATATAACGCCAAGATTCTTGGCTTTATTGCTATATGCAATTATAGCACCATCATACAGTACAGGATCGATGAGCATTTTCTGCATTGGGTTAAGTGAGTGCCGTGTACCCATGATCATGGCTTGAGATTTACCTGGGTTGACCAGCAGCCCTTATTAAGCAGCTCAGTTCTTGATGTTATTGAGGTCAGCATTCAAAGCCTCTACGGCCAGATTCACATCACAAGGTGAGAAGTGTCGGTATATTTGTAAATCATCTGCGTAAAGATGATAAGAAGAAGTAAGTACGTTAGAGATGGAGTTGATGAATACCGAGAAGAGAAGAGGAGAAAGGATACCACCCTGAGGAACACCGGCGGAGAGATCACACCAGTCTGTTGAGATCTCCTCAGACTTTATGCGCTGTTGGCGGTCTCTGAGGTAGGAGTCAAACCAGCGAGCCGAGTTTGATTAGGTATTACTGAGTTTTGACTACATTTGTTGTACTCTGGTAAAAGATCCCTACTTTCTTGAATCCAATTTAGTGCTTGATGGATACGCCAAATCGTGATTATTCATTGGCATATTTTCTTTTTTCAGTCTGTAACAATAAAAATATCATGACTACCTAATATGACTAAAATTAATACGGAAAGCATAAAATACTGTTACACTTTGCTTTACTTTATACTTTATTGCACAAAAACAAAAATACCATTTACCTAAGAGCTTCTCTAGCTTTCTCCAGTTTTTCCCTATTTCGCTTAATTTTTCCTCTCTACCCCATCTTCTAAAATAATTGTAATAATAGTCATCTCATTGATACACATAACACAAACACAATAATAGTCATACATAAACATAACACAAAAGGTAAAATACTAACGATCAAAAGTTTTTGGTCGCAGTATTCGCCGCTTCCGAACGTGAACAGGCGGTCAGAGCAAGCGCAGCACAGGTCCTACCTCAACAAGCGCTCGGCTGCGATTGAATCACGAGATCCCGCGCGTCGAGTTTTATATAATTTTAAATAATAAATTAAAAATAATACAGTCGTAATATTCTAAATTAATCTTCACTTTTCTGAAAAAGCGATAGTTCATGTTTAAGGTAAAAATAGTTTGGCAGTCATTAAATTGTTTTTATCTCTATTAAAAATGAGTTTATTTGAGGCAATTTTCGTGTTTATCTCGCATAGTTATCTTTTTTTTGCACTGTAAAGTAAGAAAAATAAAAAATCTGTTCTCAAACAAATGACGAACATATTGTCACCTTTCCGACGTTTTTTTTCAATAAAACTGTGTTGTACCGGTTTCCCATAATTTGTCTTAGTTTGTAGTACTATTCGTGAAAAATCTAATTCGAACTTTAGAAAAATAATTATTGCTCATACAAGCAATATTTATTTTAAAAATCTATTCTCAACATATTAAAGTTATAGGTACTGCCGTTTTATTAGGCTAAGTAGTTTAAATACACAATCCAACAGTTTGCCAAAACTTAAGCATAAAAATGACGTAATATTTGAGTTTCGATGGTTTGAGGGTACCTACCCTGTTAAGATTTAATGATTTTGCAAAAAAAAAACTTTTGAAATCTAAAATATCAAATATCTCGCTTATGTGACAGTTAAGGAAAAAAATCCTCATGACATAAGTTGTTGTTGAAATGTAGGTACAAAACTAATTTGGTGTTGATTTTTTTTTTAGGTAGGTTGCCTTGCCATGCCATGCCTTGAGAATCAGAAATTGGAAGTATTTTTAAGTAAAGTTCGGTTCTAAAGTAAAAGTTGTTCAGAATTATGTCACTAACAACCTCTTTATTTTCGGCCCCTTTTTGTTAACTCTGTAGGTATACAATTATAATTTAATAAGAAACTGTTGCTTGGGAGTTTGTTTCAATATAAAGACTTTAACCGTGTTTATTACTTTTATTATGCATGTGTCCTTATCTTTACACCTGCACAACATTTTTTTACATCTGTACAACGATACCTCTGCGCAACGAACTTGTACATCTGTGTTACGGTACATTTTATTTGAAATTTAGCCATTGGCGTCTTGATTCTATTTAGCAGCTGTCGTCAAAATGTATGAAACACTAAGTTTGACACTTAGTTGTGAAATTTAGCCATTGGCGTCTTGATTCTATTTAGCAGCTGTCGTCAAAATGTATGAAACACTAAGTTTGACACTTAGTTGTGATTGACGCGCTGATTGCAATTGTTATTTTTGGTGCTAGTGACACTAAATTTCAATGTGTGTCAGTCTCACTTCTGTATGATCCATAGGATACAGGCTTGCCTAGTGTGGGGATCACAAGTACTGCTTTTGTTTAATTTTAATTTTGCACATAAGTGTTCACATAATATTTAAATTATATGAATTGTTTTCTTTTCTTTTGTGAAATAAATAAATATTTAAATATTTACAAAAAAAATGTAGATATTCCAATATCCTTCCAAATTCTTACGAATCCTTCCGAATCCTTGCCACTTGCTTAGAAAAAATTTGCTTTTACCCGCGGCTTCACCCACGTCTGGCCACGTTGAGGGTTCATTGGATGAAAGAAATAAATCGAACAGTTAAATCATGACTTGCTCTGAACCCAAGCCCCCGTCATCCATCGTTCTTGGAGTACTATAAAGCCACTTGGTATATTTTTCCAACTACACTTATATTTCTATCATAGCCCCCCTTATGCACCACAAAAATTTCGATGTATTTGACAACTACGCTTTTATTTCTCTTCTAATGGGTGGTTCTTTCTTTCCCTCCCAAAATTCCGTCGTAAATGTAGTTCTCCAGACATCACCACGCCAATCGAAACCCTTGACCCCCCATTTTAAAAAGCTTAAAATACAATTGCCTATTAGCTACCTATTAAATTATTGGAATGAGAAAGTACACGAAATTAAACACACTATTAGTATATGCAATATTTATCAAGTATATATTAGTATCATTAAGGAAAAAAAAGTCAACGATACTACACAATTATCGTAAAGAGAAATGATTTCTGGAATATTGAAGGTTCCCTTTGTAAGGAACCCTAATAAATAACTATAAATGCAAATCAATCCCTTTTTACCCCCTTGATGGTTGAAATTCCAACAACATCGATATGCGTTGTGTTAGTTTCCAACGATAAGCTTTATTAATAACTATGGTAATTCTCCACATTTTTGGATTTTAAAATCGTTGTTGATTTCGTAATCGGCGACCCGATAAACTATACAAATGATACCCATGTTGATTTTCAGACTTGGTCACCCCATTTCCCACACTTGTTTACTTATTTATCGTTAATCGTACGTCTGTGAAGTTTCGAATTAAATTGTCTAACTAATCTTGTTTCCCCACCCTATACAAACTCTGGACTCCCGTTTCATCCGCTCACGGGGTAAATTTTCAAAAATATTTTCTTGGTGTACTTCTATACCTTAGGAACCTACATGTCTTTTAATTTAATCCAGCAGTTTTGGCTCTGCGTTGAAAATTAGAGACTTTGTATACACAAATTCATCCCCAGTTTCACCCTTTTGCAGGTTGGTTTTTCAAAAACACTGATACACATGTCCATTAATTTTCAATCATCAGCCTAAATACAATATTTGAAGATTCTAACTCCAAAACTGATGGACTTTCATACAAACTTTCACCCCCTTTTTGCCTGCCCTTGGGCCCTACGTTGATCGTAGTCAGTCATTTTACGATTTTATGTTATAGAAGATATTAAAGTCTTCACAAAATAAAAGGCCCGTTTTGACAGTTCACGCCCATGAAGTTTTAACCCCTAATGCGTAGGTAATTGAAGCGGTTTTCCTAGGTGCAACTTGCGCTTTGCTTGTACCCAATAGTTGGCTTTTATTACCTACGCATTAGGGGTCAAAACTTCATGGGCGTGAATTGTCAAAACAGGCCTTTTAGTTTGTGAAGACTTTGAATGAAAACCTGCGCACATCGATAGAAGACTATTATACCAACAAATTAAGTCATGAAAAAGTGTCCTAAAGTTTCACCTAAGCGAGATATTTCTTCATAGAGTGCCAAAAGTTAGTTTATGCAAATCTTTTGCAAATCTTTCAATCGTAAGACTTGGTGATAATGTTATTTAACATTTTTGACAGATGTCACTTTGTTTACAGGGGTCACTACTTTAGACAGGTGCATTTTTTATTGGGGTCACTCAAATATCTCGCTTAAAGTGACACTTTGGGTTGATTTCCCTCTCATGCGATTAGAAAGATAATGGCAACATTACATACCCATGTGCAGTATCAAAACGCGGGAATATTTATTTTCATAAACAAGATAGACGAAGTAGGTTGTTCAAGCTTCAGTTTTATGTTCACTAACTTCAACAGAAAATTATTTTGCAGTGGTTCATTAATAAATCTTTAAGATGACAACCTAAATTAACATTTTAGTTTATTTAATAATTTTCATCTTTATCTTATTAAAATCTTTCTCTTTTATGGTAATTTAATTATTCTTTATCCCCTTAAAGATTAGTAGAAAAGAGTGTGGCCTCATAAATACCACTCTGGTCTACACCCTTTCTTTTGTTTGTGGTTTGCTACGAGCGTCCGTCTTTTCGCGAAACCGATTTTGTTGGACAATTTCTGAAGTAATTTTGATCTTCAGATCCTTTTTCATGGCTGCCGAATTGAGCGGTTGAATGTGCAGTTCATTCCAAACATGAGTGATTACTCTTCTATGGCTACGCTTCAAAACAATAGCCAGACGGGGGGATTCGCAGCAGCTATACAACGTGCTAAATTGGTGAGTCGGTCCAGCCTAATCACTTGGCATCAAACGTCCTACCCTCGAAATTTATCGTTTATACGGACTATGTGACCACTAATCCGTCATTCCCGTAATTTTACTTAGCCTTTGAGTTAATCTGCAGTAAGTTTAATAATTTGTCTTTATTTGCTAACCTACTTTTTTGCGCCAACGCTTCATTGTTCTGTTCGTATGTATAACTACTTACGTTTGAAAAACTCTTTGGACTATTTTATGATGTGAAGTAGCCACGCGTGACCTGTACTGAACGAAAGTGTGTGCTGGTCTTATTTGTCAGACTTATTTAATTTTGTGATCTTGCATTGATATTCGCGCGCATTCTAGGTGGCTGCAAAGATCGAGGGTGCGGGCGGCAAGAGACCTTTGGAAGACGCATTAGAACCGAGTGCAAAAAAACTAGCTTCTGTTGAGCATTGTATCAACAACAACAACAATCACCAATGAGGTATGTAACATATCCAACAGACTGTAAATTTAATGGGAACTTTTCAAAGACTATTAAAAAGTAAAAAAATAGTACCAAACATCTCAACAGGTGGATCAGCCTGCGCAAGCAGTGTCAAATATTACTCAGCGGGTCTAGAAAGAGAAATGATTTGCTCTCAATCACCCCGTCTTTGG
>CAUOQF010000316.1:0-53030 GCA_963457715.1 Argyresthia albistria | reverse complement strand
CATTTGCCCATATGGGGTGGCAGAGGCACAAACATTGCTAATTTTACCCAGTTATTGAATAGACACTCAATTTTGCGTGATGAGGAAAATCATCGAGTGGAAACCTTCATTAGTCCACTGATGTGGCGATAGGTTTTATTTATACGGGTCCTTGGTCCTTATTATATTCAAATAACCAATCTCGTGGCAAAAAGTTAGGCAATGGCCAGACCAAAACCTTTGAATTTGTTGGTACATATATGGTATTATAATGTTTGTTCTGGTTTACCTTATTTCTGTATGATTAGTAAATGCAGATTAAATATTCAAGTAGCTGTATTATACAGTAGCTTAATTCTTTATTTCTGACAGGTATAATGACTCAGAATGAGATTTGGTCGGGACCCTCAGTGTGCGAGTCCAATTTGCACTTGACCGTTTATTATAGGGTAAATGGGTCTGATAAGTCGTCTAATGGGAGTAAGTAACGTTCATTGGGTATGTCATAAAACTGTAAGCAATTGATCTTGATCTTAGAATTTCCCTGTATAAGTAATAATATAAAATAACATAAACAATGTTCAATAAAGACCTGATAACATATGACATTTGTGATTTCCATATTGTAGACAACAAACAGGAAAATAGTAAAATGCAGCATCCCAATGTTTATGGTGAAGTATTGAAGAACAGACTAAACATAGGCAAAACTGTGCCTCTACCACCTTATATGGAAAAAGGTTATTTTAATATGCTTATTTGGTTGTCTTGTAACTAGTTGTAACATCATGCAAAAATCTCTTTTGTTTGGCTACCTACCATTCTAGAGGTCCCGGGTTAAAATCCTGACTGGGAACAAAAAAAACCCCAGGTCTTGGACATTTACATGTCTGTGTTGTCGCTGTTTCTGGTTTCCACAACACAGGGTATCCTAGTGTGGGATCAGTATGTGCCTGTTATGTAAATGTTTATGTTTATCATTTAAAATTTTCTTTTCTTACCGTTATCTCAGTGTTTGTGGCATTCGGGGCAACACCATTCTCAGTAAACTGCAGACCAAAGTAGTCCTTCTCGACTAGCTCTAAGTGATGAAACACCTGCTCCAGCAAGTGACAACCTTTTGCTTTTTTCTGAAAAGAAATTTCAATTTCTTAAGAAGAGGTTAATTTTTCTAATGTCATATTTTATACATTTTCACTGTATTTGGAAAGTTTTTTGTTTAAGATCCTGGAAATATTAGTGTTGATTTGTTGCTTGTAAGCACTACCCAGAAAGGACATAAAGGGCTGTAGGTTCTCTAAGTACACTAGCGTCACCCTGTAGGATATATATAGGTATCTTGTTCTTAAACATACATTGTCTCAAACCCTTCACTTTAAACCATCATATTGTGGAATAAGAGATGCACTATCAAACTCTCCTTCTCAAAAGACCCTCAACTGCAGACAACCAAAGGGCCAAAGGGCTACTTGACAATATTAACTTTAAAGGACATTACATTGCAAGGATTAAGCAGTTTGACCTATTCCTATTAGCATTGTTGCGATGAGTCATCAAACAACTAACATCAGCACCACGTTATAAGGACTGTGACTGTGTCATCCATCACAGTAGCTGATGCTTACAGTACTGTCTCATGAGGTTTAAGAATAGTTGACTGAATCTCAGGCCCAGACTAGTCTGCTGGGATATTAGGCACATAATATTAAACCTTTCAGCTCTGAGGTCTTTCAAGTGAGTGGAAATTTCTGTTTAGAATCTAGGTAGCAAGCTCACAATGATAGTTTTGCTCTAAACTTTAGATATAGCAAAACCATTGCTGAAACTACAGCTAAGTGGTTTATAATGCATATAAGATAGACTATACCACCAGATGCCACAGCACCATCCAAGCATGCAATACAAACATGAAAAAGATCTACTTTTGGCATTGTAGGAAGATTTGAACTCTGTTTTCAGTGAGGATCAGGACAAAATAGGGTACCTACTATTCTGTCCTGATAGAAAATAAAACTAAGTTTAAGTTTTAACCAATAGAACCCACCTCAATCTGAAACGAGTGCTGCGTCTCATCCAAAAATTGCACAGTGATATTGAAGATATTCAGCTTGCTCTCCCGTGCCAACTCAGATGCTCGTACGTTGTATGTACCACTTGAGCTACTGAAGGCACGGCGCGAAACACTCTCGATCATCGCATCGGCAGTTAGTCACCACCACAGCAGCCAACGACTCTTAAGTCCTTAGTCACCGACGCAGACCACTGATACACAATCGGGCATAGCCAGAACCTCACTTGACCTAGCGTGCTCCGTGAATCATCGGCGAGGCCCAATTAAAATGCACGGCCGGCCAGATACGTGAGGACGGCTGTGACGTAATTATCTACGTAATATTTTGGCCCTGAACGCGCTAAAACGTAAACATTACAGCTGATAAATCGGTCGGATGTGTAACAACAACAAGGGTTTCGGTCTATTTTTATCACAACTTGCAAGAAATGGAGGCGGCACGGGCAAGGTTTTGATGGTGCTGATGTAGGAATGCTGATTTGTAACACTTCTAAAGAGTAACTTAATGTAATCTTTCGCTCTTTTCGTGATTATTTTGCATCAAGCAGAGACTTCCTTCCATGACAATAGACTGAGTGACATTTGTGCCGCGCCGCCATATTGATATAAAAAAGTAGTGCGTTTCGTTCGATCGTCTCGGTAGAATAGATCATCGTTCAAACGCGTTTTGTTCACAAAGATAGGCTATAACAGGTTGGCAAGAAAGTCTAGAAATTAAATGATGGCAACATTCACAGACTACGGCGTGTATTCTTTAATGTCATATGGGTATTACCGGTAGCTCAACTGGTCTTTGTACCCACTGCTCAACTATAAAATTAGTTGAGTAGTGGGTAATATATAATATCCATAGCTCAACTCAACTGGTCATATTTCAACTCAGTTGCGGGATTGTACAAATTATTGTACAATGGCGAGCTTATCCCAACTATATCTTCTAGCAAACTTCACATTACTTCATTTTATGATTTTCGACAAGTGTCACTATTTTTGACAGCTGTCACTATTTTTGACAGGTGTCACTATTTTTGACAGCTATCACTAATATTAACAGGTGTAACTTTTTTGACAGGTGTCACTATTTTGACGGGTGTCTTTATTTTTGACAGCTGTTACGATTTTTGACAGATGTCTCTATTTTTGACAGCTGTCTTAATTTTTGACTGATATTATGATTTTGACAGCTGTCATGATTTTTGACAGATATAGTGATTTTGACAGCTGTCATTATTTTTGACAGGTGCCATGATTTTTGACAGGTATCTCTATTTTTGACAGCTATATCTGTTTTTGACAGCTCTTACGATTTTTGACAGGTGTCTCTATTTTTGACAGCTGTCAAAAATGGCGACACCTGCAAAAATCATGACATATGTCAAAATCATGACACATGTCAAAATCATGACACATGTCAAAATAAAAAATCATGACAGCTGTAAAAATCATGACACATGTCAAAATTAAAAAATCATGATGACAGCTGTCAAAATCATACTGTCTGTCAAAATCATGACGTGTCAAAATGATGACTCTTGTCAAAATCATGACACCTGTCAAAATTATGACACCCATCAAACTCAAGTGACAGCTGTCAAAAATAATGACAGCTGTCAAAATAGTGACAGCTGTCAAAAATAGTGATAGCTGTCAAAAATAGTGACACATGTCAAAAATCATTATGTGAATGTGAAGTAATGTGATGTTGTCTGGGAGAGATCTCTTAGTATGGATAAGCTCGCCTTTGTAAAATATTTTGTACAATCCAACAACTGAGTTGAGCAAAAAATAGTTGAGCTATGAAGCATACAATAGTATGGCAATACAATCTATGTCTCACAGCTCAACCTCAACTAGTTGAGTTAACGAGTTGAGCTATGGGGACTTCAGGAAATAAAGTTGGTTTCAAAGTCCGAAGTATGGCTCAAATCCGTTTGGACATGGAAGATGTTCTGCAACATGCAGTAACTAAAGATGTAGTACCTATATACAGGGTGTAACAGAAGGGTGTAGTCATATTTAGGGGGTTGTTAGTGCCTTCCTGAGCAACTTTCAGTATGAAACCGATTTGATCAGAGTAACTTAATTTTTTATTGCTCCTTACATTTTGGTCCGGGCGGGCGGTCAGCTGATTTGTATAGAGAACTGAAAATTAAAGTTGCTCTGATCAAAATGGTTTATAGTGAATGTTGCTTAGAATGATGTCCCTAACAACTCCCTAAAATATGACTACACCTTTCTGTTACATCCTGTATAAGTTACTTTATGATTATAATATAACTTTATAAGTTACTCTATGGTACCTACCTATCCCCTCCTCAGAACAATAAATTGTTCTGAGATCCCCTCGCAAAAGTTTCTATGCGGATGTGGCCTGATAAATACAAGAAATGGAACTTTATGGAACACATTGGATAGTTACTGATTCTATATTGAAATACTATCTTGAATGTTTTGAAATTATTTTGGACCATAAAAGTCAAACTACTGGACCCATGATTATTTAGTGGTACGGAAATAATTTTGTTTACTATGTTAGGTACCTTCCTTACTACCCAACAAAATATGAAACCTTGTGTCTCATCATGTTTATGTGTGAATAAATAAACTATTTGATTTGAATTTTAGAATTTTATTTTTAACCGACTTCCCGAAGGAGGAGGTTTACAATTCGTCCGGATGTTTATTTTTCTTTATTTTTTTTTTATGTCTGTACCCCGATAGCGCCTAAACCGATGGACCGATTTGGAAAATTATTTTTTTGTTTGAAAGGGTTTACCATCCCAATGGTCCCATTGACACCAGGTCAGGATCTGATGATGGGATCCTGGAGAAATCGAGGGAACTCTTCAAATATTATAGGCAGACCTATAGTGATTTTTGTGTTTTTCATAATAACTCGTGCAAATGCACATGGTAAGCATAATATTGTGATGCGGAACTGCTGATGAAGACCACATATGGCCACCAGATCTGCTCAATACTAGGTACAAATACAATGCGTGGCTGACGGGCAGGCAACGCATAGCCTAAACCGATGGACCTAGAGCCATGAAACTTTGTACAGGGGTTCCTTAGTAGCGTGGGGTAGCACTGTGATGGGATTTGTCAAAATTAATTCCCCAAGGGGGGGGGGGGGGGGGATAAGGGGTTACAGTTTGTATTAAACTCAATCTAATCAAGTAGGGTTTGTGGAAGTCGGTTTTTTCTAAAGTTTACAATGCTTGTGTGTATAAATGCGGTAGTGGAGGGCCCGTCACTTTAGTTTGAACGGTACAACCCGAATTTCATGAAATAGCTGCAAATGGTGTTAATTAAGCTATGAAAATCGGCACGATTGATCTTCAGACCTTAAAAATTAATTAGACCCGTAGCAATAAAAAAAAAAAAACGGCCAAGTGCGAGTCGGACTCGCGCACGAAGGGTTCCGTACAATTATCTATAAAAAACCGCAAAAAAAAAAGTATGGGAGCCCCCCCTAAATATTAAGTAATTTAAATTTAATTATTTATTTTTTAAGTAAATAATATACTCAATATATTGTGAACATTTTAAGCGTCTACCTGCTACCACTATCAATATCGAGCAAAAAAATCACGTTTGTTGTATGGGAGCCCCCCTTAATATTAAATTTCTTTCAATTTTTAGTATTTTTTGTTATAGCGGCAATAGAAATACATCATCTGTGAAAATTTTAACTATCTAGCTACCACGGTTCATGAGATACAGCCTGGTGACAGACAGACGGACGGACGGACGGACGGATGGACGGACGGACGGACGGACGGACAGACAGCGAAGTCTCAGTAATAGGGTCCCGTTTGGCACCCTTCGGGTACGGAACCCTAAAAAGAGGCGAGTTATGACGTCATCTGTTTTTTGTATGGAATAAAAAAAAAAAAGATTTCTGAAACCTATCGTGTGTGGTGTCAAAAGAAAGGGCTTTTTGAGCCGGTTCTAAAAATATATCACATCATTACATTTCAGTCACTTGTTTTAAATTAATGACAAAATCATATTCAAAACATTTTACACACAACACAGTTTGGATCCTTCAGACCAAGTACTGTTGAATTTTTTTTTAAATACCTCAAATGATACGTATTATCCTCGTATCTTACCCCACAAAAAAACATTTATGAAAATATTCACATTTACTATTTATTTTTTATATTTCAGTTTTACAAAGTGAGACTTCCATATATTACCAGACTTAAGCATGTTGTACATCAATATTATGCTGTTTTTATCTATTGGTATATTGTGATCGTAATTAATACTAACGATCAGAAATGATAAGTTTGAACATTTCATTCTAACGGTGATGGAAAACAGCGTCAGGACACCTACATTAATATATAGCTGCGGCGATTGGCTAGCCCCCTGTAACATAAAATTGAATATTGAATAACTGGCTAAACGTGACAGCTCAGCACAGCTCTCCCTCTGTCACACCGTATTGAAAACCGCTTTTGGCGTTGCAGACGGAAATGTTTGTTCTAATCTTAATGTAGTAATGTTTGTCTGTACTGCTGTTTTGTGTATTAATAAATAAATAAATAAATAAATAAGACCCTCTATTATTGTTATTATTATCTCGTAGCGCTTCTGCCTTATCTTGCTCTACAAAAATGAATAAAGAGTCTAATAATAACCTCTAACAACAATAGAATTACATCGCTTTGAAAGAAATGCCGTCTCCTACCCAACATGGTTTGCTGGAAGAAATCTCTTATTAGGGATAAGCTCGCCTTTGTACACAATTTTTCTATAAGATATCTGTTTGTCATCATGTGAGTACAATAAAGACATTACGAAATGATTATGTTAACATAACGTCACACCTTTTCCCATACGGGGTCGCGGAAGTGCAATGGTGCCCGCTTTTACCCATAATTTATTCAATACTCAATTTTTACGTGACAGGGAGCTAGTCCATCGTCGTTGTAGCTATGGAGTAATGAAGGTTTACTCGCGCTGTTTTCCATCACCGTAAGAATGGAATTTTCAAACTTATTATTTCTGATCGTTATAATCATTATCACACACCAATAAATATAAACAGCATAGTGAGTACGGAATACTGAAGTATATGGAAGTCTCACTTTGTAAAACTGAAAAATTAATTAAAAATAGTAAATGTAAATATTTTCATAAATGCTTTTTTGGGGTTAGATACGAGGATAATACGTATCATTTGAGATATATTTAAAAAAAATATTTAACAGTACCGGGTCTGAAGGAGCCCAAACTTGGATGTTTTGAAAATGATTTTGACTTTAATTTGAAACAAGTGACTGAAATTTAATGATATTTTATCGGCTCAAAAAGCCCTTTCATTTGACACTACACACGATAGGTTTCAAATTATTATTTTTTAATTCAATCCAAAAAACCTTCGAGCAACACGGTAACTCCCACTTTTCCGTAGGAAAGGCCGCGTTCCTCCAAGCAAAAAACAGATGACGTCATAACTCGCCTCCTTTTTAGGGTACCGTACCCGAAGGGTGCCAAACGGGACCCTATTACTGAGACTTCGCTGTCCGTCTGTCCGTCCGTCCGTCCGTCCGTCCGTCCTGTCTGTCACCGGGTCCGCCTGCACGAACCGTAATAGCTAGAAAGCTGAAATTTTCACAGAATGTGTATATCTGTTGCCGCACCAACCACAAATACTGAAATACGAGAGATATTGCAAATTAAAGGGGGCCCCGATACAAGAGACGTGTTTAGATACACTTACGCATTTCAAAATGGAGATCTTGACTGAAACTGTTTATTTATTGTCATAGCAACCATGCCATAGACACATACTACACATTTAAATATGATAGCATATTTCGCGTCAACTCACATCGCTGTGGTGGCGCAGCCGGTATGTAGTAGACCCTCAATGGTCGTGAGTTCAAATCCTCGTGTAGGCATAAACTTTTTAAATTTTCTTTTTGTTTATTTTTTTATTGTTTTGAGTGCTTTTGATTTGTTGTACGATGGTACGGTACCCTTCGTGTGCGATACCGACCCGCACTTTACCGATTTTTATTTTTCTTTTTTTTTCGTGCTACTGGTCAAATTAATTTATTTGGCCTAAAGACCAATCGTGCCAATTTTCATAGCTTTAACACCATTTGCAGCAAAAATTTTTGAACCGCTAGGACTAAATAAATCATTTCCCAAAATTCAGTTACTTAATTAAGTAATAGAGTTTTGTGTCAAATGCCCCTATGCCACCCCGCATGGAAATAGTTGCGACAATTTTATTTATTGACCGAGCGAGCGAAGCGAGCGAAGCGTCTCCGTTTCAGGTTTGGGCAAAAATGCTTTCGTATGTCCGGTTGTTCTCCTCTACAGGTCGCATTTATGAACCGATTCTCGTGAAATTTTGTGAGCAGGTTTGAAAAATAAATAGAATTTTTTACTCGAGCCAGTTTTTTGATTTTTTTCAAAATGGCGGAGAAAAAAAATCGCTACAACCCAAACTGCTCGATGGATATTAACAAATGAGGTGTCGTTGGATTCGTAAAGACCATGAGAGTGAAACAGATGAGCGAGCAAAGCGAGCGAAGCGTCTCCGTTTCAGGTTTGGGCAAAAATGCTTTCGTATGTCCGGTTGTTCTCCTCTACAGGTCGCATTTATGAACCGATTCTCGTGAAGTTTTGTGAGCAGGTTGGAAAAATAAATAGAATTTTTTACTCGAGCCAGTTTTTTGATTTTTTTCAAAATGGCGGAGATATGGGGTTTTAAAATGTAAAAAAATCGCTACAACCCAAACGGCTCGATGGATATTAACAAATGAGGTGTCGTTGGATTCGTAAAGACCATGAGAGTGAAACAGATTATATAATTTTAGTAAAAAGTCAATAGGTTGTATTAAAGATCGCGAAATGTAGTTTACAAAGTTATTGGTGCGGCTACTTTCATACTGCATGTACGTAACCAGGTACATTCATAAGTTTGTATGTGTTATTGAAAGAAAATTATTTGGGTTATTTTTTTTATGTGTGTTAGCAGTTCAGCTTTCCCACCGACATACTCGCGAGGTCTACAGCTCACAGAGCCACTAGTATTTATTTAAGTATTTATTTATTCATTTATTCATTACAATAACAATTCGTGATATCATTAGAGGTTTCTGACCCAATTCAATATCATATATTTAATGAAGCTATTAAAAACATAACCTTTATGTACAGGCACACACATTGCTAGGTCTTATATACATAGTAAATTAAGTTGAAATTTCTACCAATTATAATAATATTATTATTAAATACCATCTGACTTACAAGTACTTACGACACAATTATCATTATCACAAATAATTATCACAAGCATACCAAATAAGTAGAACTATAAAAATATCACCATGTTACAGGGTTTCTAAAAGCAAAGGTCTACGATGTAATTGCGTGAACTTTATAAGGAAAAGTCATCAATCAATATTGTTGATAATCGATATTTAAATCGACGTAGATACGCGCAGGGTAATAGCTTGCACTAATAGTTGTTACAAACAACTAATTACATACCTAATTAGATATGTGGGTTTGCATTAAGTACATATGATATGATAACAACCTATTATTTCTAACGAGATAAGTAAATCGCAGTGTGTGGAATGTTGGAAAATCCAGAAAACCAGGAAAATCTAACCAAAAAATACTATTCTAGCGTAATACACGTATTCACAGTAAAACGTTTTTTTTTGGGTTCCGTACCCGATGGGTTGCAAAACTAATAATAATACTAATAAAGCCTCCGTTGTCCGTCCGTCCGTCTGCGGGCTGTATCTCACCAACCGTATAAAATATGAAGTATCTAGTACCTCTAGTACCTCAGTCGACAGAGATTTCAATCCAAACAAAATTCGAGAAAATTCCGAATTCAACGAAACTTAAGTAGGTAGGTATGTTTTTTGTGGCTATTCAGTAGTGCTACACCAAATTTTCCAAAAAATAAAACTTAAGGAGGGGCGAAAAACCGTTTTAATTGGGACTTTAAAGTTTTCACGTTTAATTTGAAAAAAAAAATAACTAAGAAATAAGTGTGTATCAGTGAATCACAGATGACAAAACTTCGGGTCGATAACAAAACGAAATACTAAAATTGGCCTAGTAGTTTGACTTTTATTGGGGTCCAAAATACCCCCAAATCAATAAATCCATAGAATGTTTAATCCATAAAATGTCAGGGGCTATTATGTTGAAACGGACTATATAGATAGATACTTAATTAATACTATTTATAGTGGGGACAATCGTGCCCTGCCACCCGAATAGGAAAACTTGTGATGCAAAGTTTGTTTGTTTGATTGTTTTTCATATAAGATAATCTTTCCCGATAATTAAACATAGTGCATTTTTAAAAAGCCTTTTTAACTGTGCGTACAAATTTTGTTTTTACTCCCAATCAAAAATTCATAATCTCACCGAAGAAGTTTCTCTACAATAAGGAAAAACAAACTAGGTTAGAATACAAATGTAGTTAAAATTACCCGCACGCGCTTCTTTATTATCATATTTCACGGGGATTTTCCTTATTACTAGTATATAAACCCGGGACATGTGCTCTTTGGCATCAGTTGAGATCTGCGATCTACCAGTATAGTTTGAACAGTCTCTCGAAGCCGTAAAAATGGTGAACTACCGATCAATGGTGCTGCTGGTGTGCGTGGCTTTCATGGTCATCGTATCAACACCTCAAAATGCTGTCCAGGCTGACGTGCATATCGGAAGTTGTGTTTGGGGTGCTGTGGACTATACCTCTAATTGTAACCAAGAATGCAAAAGACGAGGTTACAAAGGGGGACACTGCGGAAGCTTCGCGAATGTAAATTGTTGGTGCGAATAATAAGGACATCGAGCAAGATACCATCTACAAGACCCATACGAACCATCTGATGAAACAACGTTGAAGGGGGAAGATTTTCATATTTTTTAACATTGAAGCTAATTGGTAACATTTGTTTTGATTAATTTTATTATTAGTTCTATAAAATGTTTTGATTGTGACTTCAATTAAATTTTACTGTCTAAATATTTGCGTGATTTTATTCCAGTAGATTTAAAGCATTGCTCTATTCTGTGTGTGTGAAAACATTCCCATTCGCTATAAGTACATCAACCAATCTCATCAGTGGCATTCCAAAGGCGGAGAGGGTTTGTTGCAGGAATGTAAGGGACAGAGCTATGCACTAATAAGTAGTATAGCTCTTTCTCTCATCCTCACTGGCGCGTTATTATATATAACAGAATGACGTCATGTAAAAATACCATCAAATGCCGTCTTTTTTTGCACAAAATTGACTTTATAAAATATATCTGCTGGAAATATAATTCTGAGAATGTCAAGCCATTTTGTACATAATGCTTCAACTTAAGACTTGTTCCTAGATTTATTGGATTACCTTGGCCACAAGCCTATTGCCCCCTAATCACGAGACTTTGGGAGCGGCGGCGGCTAAATAGCCTCAAAAGAGGTAAGCACGCCAGAATTAGAAGAAGAAGACCAGTGTCTCCAAACAAGTAGTCTGTGAAGAAGACAACAAAACCCACAGACAAAACCAATGATAACAGAGCCACCAACTTAGCTGTTCAGTTAAGGCGGTCATGGTACGAAATTTGGCAGATCAAATTAGTGTTGTAGTTTGGATTGAGTGAGATTTGGTCTGACTTAAAAAAGATTGTGGTAACCCTCCAGATGGGAAAAAATGGTACTACGGACATCCGCCATCAAAGAGAACACATAGAACCGCATAGAACTATGTAATGTCCGATACTTTGACAAACGACCGCTACCAACTGAACGGCTAAGTTGCTGTCAATTACCTACGATTCTGCGTCATTAATTTATCTGTGATTCTGCGGGGCTCATGTTTATCATATGATTTTCCTAGTGTATTTTTTGTTTTCCAACTCCACTACACCATCAAATCCAAGATTTGCTGATTCCATACTCTCGGTAAAGTAGTAGTAGTAAACAAGTAAAGTTAGTTTTGCACACTAACCACCCAAGGCGCGGCTGTGAACCGCGCTTCTATAGTTTTCTCATGAGTTCCCGGTCAAAAAACTATTACGCCCATGTGTGATATATAAAAGGCAAACGTTGTCGGCATAAAGATCTTCAAGCGAGGTCATTTACAGAGTTTCAACTTCAATTTTAGTTCATGGCAATCTGTCTTAAGCCAGACATATCCCTCATAAGGACCATACCCCCCTACTTAAATACCGTTTAAATGAAGTCAACTGGGATAAATTTGCTGATAATCTGAGCCCCCACATAGTTAACCTTCCTAATGTTTGTGAGGAAAATGCTGAATCTTGCTACAGCCAGTTTACCCAAGCTATCTCGTCAGCAGCGGACGAAACATTTCCTCTCGAAAATTCGGCATCTGACAAAATTTCCTCTCCCCCGTGGTGGGACAAGGAATGCACGGAGTTCATCACAGCACGGAACAATGCAGAACGAGCCTACGCCGATAGTATGACCACTGACAACCTCATAATTTACAGAGTTTAGCCCATAGGTTTAGCCCTTTGATAGGCATAGGGCGTGTCAGCCTGTCACGCAAAATTGAGTATTGAATAACTGACTATGCGCACAATTATGACTCTACCACTTCGTATGGGATAACGCGTGACGCTGTGGTGTTCGTGAACTTAGCAGTAAGTACAGTCTTATCGGGTCTGACATTTATTTGTGTTTATCCATTGCAGTTCGTACAGTTCGTGCAGCAAAGTAGAGTGCACTCTCTGTTGGAGCCATAACACAACACTGTTGGATACCGTAAATCGTTCCGAGAATAAATTTTCGAATCGAATGCCTTACTAGGTTTCTCAAAATCTCGGGACATCCAGTCTTCTTCAGCACATACATACAGTAAGGACTGCCCAAGAGAAACGCGCTTGCCTAATAACAAATTACCTATTCTTCACACACTGTCATAATTTTTCTAATCCGGATATTTCCAGAAAGATTTGACTTTACAGACAAGAGGATTCTAGCTTTTATGAGCGGACACACGCACTGGAAATCGGTCTCCGAATTTCTCAGATTTAAGAGTAATGTGAATTCAAAGAGCCACAAGTAATCTAAAGCTGAAAGTTGTAGAAATGGCGGACTGGCGACCAGTGCTGATGGTGTGTGTTGCCTTCGTGGTTATCATATCATCTCCTCAGAATGCCATCCAGGCGGACGTCCGTATAGGCAGCTGTATTACGGGTATCGTCGGGTACTATTCTATAGATGGTGAAACCGACCAGGTTACGGATTGCGAATATCAATGCAAGCAGCAGGGCTACAGAGGGGGCCACTGCGGAAGCTTTCTTTTTGCCAGTTGTTGGTGCGAATGAGCCATTTGCAACTACCAAATGCCGCACAATAAAGTTTCGTTGTGTAGACATTTGCGATCGGACAATTGTTTCAAAACATCTACTTACGTCAAGATGAATCAACGTCCATGGGAAGACTTAATAAAATTCCATGTATCATCATGTGCTAGGGATTGAATCTATACTTTTAAAATAAATCAGTTCACTTGCATTCAATAACATGTTCTGTCTAACTAAATATTTTGTGTTACTTTATTTAGAATAGAATAGACTGCTTATTTATTTGCTTTTAGTACCTAGCTCTATTCTGTATGTGTTTAAATCAGTCTCCATGGCTTTCGAAAGTGTCTAGTCTTCTTTGACACATCATACATTTTTGGAATATTTAAGGTTGAGTAGAGGTTTTGGGCCATGGGGACGTTTGCAATGAAACAAGCATCCAAACAGTTATCTGCCTTTATTCTTCATTTCTTCATTATCCAACAGCCATAGCCGTCCATCCAGTACAATCAATAGGAAGAAATTAAAACACTATTACATACTGTTATAGTTCGGTTTGAATATGTATTACAGCTGAAGTTATGTTATGTGTTAAATGTATTGTTACTATTATATTGTTTACTGAATACTTACGGATCATGAAAACCAGGGTGCGGCGCGATTTGCATTTTGTAATCATTAAGTTATTACGAAATTACTAAACATTATCACCTATTTCATAGCGGGACTAGTTGTATTATGGTTAAATCATACTTTGTACTTAGCGGTCTACGCCTTTCTCTATTATACTATTTATTGGGGATGTGGAGGAATCAGATTCGTCGTCACAATGCATATATCGCCTGAGAGAGATTTTATATAAATAAATAACAGCTACCGTTAACCTACCACTATAAATACATTACAACAATGACAATTCTATTGGTATAGTGTTGGTTGAATACTGTAATGTACTGAGTATTTAGAACATGGAGAATTACCTATTTTGATTGAGGGTACGATTAATCTGATTCCAATATTTCATGTGTTCATACAACATCGCACCGCACGTAATTCCTAAGACTGTTTACCGTACTGCTTTTTGTGGGGTTGGTGGTTTCTGTAAGTCGATAAAAAATTCTTTTTTTTTGCATTATGGCCAAACATTCCTTTTAAACGTTTTTTTTTCTCTTGTTATATTTTTGAAAATATAAATTTTGATAATATTTTTTTCCCTTTTACCTAAATATTAATCCAAATAGTTTTTTTATTCTTAATATGTATTTACATTTTTTCAACAGCCGAAAAATATGTTCAATTTTTATAATATTTTTTAACGACTCTTGTTTTAAGTAGTAGGTAACAGTACAAATATTAATGATCACAAGTTGGTTTTCATTGGTCATTAAAATACGTTAAATTACAACCTTAGATCTAACAATAGTTCTTAAGTAGAAACATTCTATAATATTTACACACGTCATTCTACGAAATACAATAATCATATCGGTACTTAAATAAGAAACAAATATCGTTATGGAGAAGTGGAACAGTTCTATTTGACATTGCGTATCAATCCTCACTAGCAATAAATATTGGAAGGACAATAATTTGTTATTAGTAACAACACGTAGATATCTTCCGAAAAGTAAAATGATTTGGGATATTGTGCATATTTTTCGATCCCAGAGCGACTTAGAGATAATAAAGATAATTTTATTTCTTTTTTGATAAACTTATTTCTTCAAAATCTACAATTCCGAAATGCGAGGTAATTTTATTAGGTTTTGAAATGATTTATCGGCGATCGAAAAAGTGCACAAATGTAAAATTTCCTAAAAATGACAAGAACTATTTGAGATTTTTAATATCCTTCGTTATTAGGAAAAAGCAGTCTATTTGATCTGTGGATTATTTTGGCTTTTTGAAGATCGTTAAAAATATGTTCAGGGTACATTAAATTTATAGAATTGTATCCTGATGAATTTGTAAATAAATCTTTGACATTTGACCCCAAACTCAAACGCACTTACCTACAAACTGTATGCAAGACAGACGCAAAACAAGATTTTCATTTTTATGAAACTGTAATCATTAATCTATACATATTGTTTCATACCTATCTATTAACAAAAACCTACAAAAAGTCGAATACTCTGTAAGCCTTACTAAGCTGACACATCGCATCTACCCCCATTAAATAGATACAAATTATCCTTAGAAGCTAAAGGTGCAACATTTACTAATAAGAACAAAACAACTCAAGAGTATTTGAATAAATTAATGTACAACGTACGTGTATAGCAGAGAATTATTGTACTTATTTACAAAAATGCAATATCGTTACAAATGCGTCTCACATCAACTACGTAAAGGAGTTATTTCTTACCTAAAAATTACAATAAAGGTATTTTCCTTTAGATTGTATATGACCAGTAGCCCTATTCTCTATATCTTTGAAATGACAACTGTCAAAATCGCAATCGAAATGTACTTTCATTCTTGTGTCAATTTGATTGCGATCTGTTTTGATGGCAGAGATAGAGAATCATACTACAGAATACAATTGTTGCAATTCAAAACCAAATATTTGTCCATGGACGAAAATGAGGAACAATTTTAAACACCGAAATGTCTCCGAATTTAGTGCTGTGCCGAACAGTTTTATCAATTTTGTACTAAGACTACGACACACCACTCACCACTGTTAAACCTAATACAGCGAGCGCATCAGTCAAAAATTGATTATTTTAATTACAATTATTATCCTTATGATACGTAATACATTCCCTACTTTCATATTGAGACGATGCAATGTGAGATTCGATTACTATTTGAATTTTACGAGAGAAGATCGAACGTAACCAATGAACGAAATCCAACCGAAATTAAATTAACGATACCAGTATCCTTCACTACTTTCTAAGAGTTTGTGTTTTTTGAATGCCTAATTCAGCCAGTAGCTCTATTCTGTATCATACATGTTTCCGATTATGTACTTTCAAATGTTTTAAAATATGTTCGCCAACTTCAAATTGGCGTTTGACAAATCAAAACGCGATTACAGGATTCCAAACATCGTTTGGCTTACGGCGGTGGCTAACGCTTTTTGAAAGTTTTGTTGCATTAGGTTGCTGAAAACTGGCACCCCCCTGTAAAACGTCACTCACGCGCCAAAAGATCGTTGGAAGACTGTATTTGACACGATCTGTCATTCGAAGCAACTGTCATTTGAATTTGAAAGTAGAGTGCGTCCACTCCCATACTGCGCGCGGAGAGAGGCGGAAACTAATTTGACAGGTAGGCATTTTGTCGTACCATGGTATTGCCAATAAAAATACTGGCAGTACCATAGAATGACTCGCACGCTACCGTGACGGGAGCGTCAGGCTAGGCGCATGCTGGAGACGCAGGCGGCGCAGCACAGCACAGACAGGAATTTGAATGGCAGGGCAGTTGAGGCGTTGAGGCAGACACAGCCCAGCGCATGCTGCGACATGCGCAGAGCAGACATAATCAGTCGCACACAGCACGCGGAGTCCATTCGCGTCCTAGCTACCACAAGGAATAGACATTTGATGACAATATGAGTTCGGAGTCAGAGTCTGATAATGAAATGTTAGTTGTTGCTGCTTTACAGTTTGTAACAAACAAAAACACGTCTCGACCTGCACGCGTGTCGCAGAAATCTGTGCCGGCACTGTACAACGAGACGCAGAGCAGGGCAGACACATGTCGTATACGTAGTAGAGATGAGTCGTACTAGGTAAATTTGGTACTTAGTCCAACTGTTCCTAGTCCTCAAAAATACTTGATCCAAATACCTGTTCTTCGAGTATCACCTAGTCCTAGTATCAGGGGGCCTCCCTAGTCCTATGGTAACGTCGTAAAGTACTAAGTAAAGTCACGTCTTACAGCTTAGGACAATACCAGTGATAACCACTAAAGAAACATACCATAGCTTCACGCCTTTCCCATCCGGGGTGGCACAAGGACAATCGACAGTTGTGACGGACGTAATTAAAACATAAACTAAACGAACGTGTAAATAAACTTATAAACCATAGTGATTTAAATAAAGATAATGAAACGAATGCAGTCGGTTAACAATAGCTAGATAGAGCTCTCGTTCCAGCATCTAGTGTTCTCCATTGTTAGTTTGTTTGGCCTATGTCCTTAGGAGACGATACCGATTAAGTGAACCAAAGTTTGGTTTATACTACTTTTTACTAAGATATCTACATGCTACTTGCCAACAGATGGCGTGTACGAACCCATAAAATAATATCGATAAACACGCTACTCGCCAAAGGAGGGCGTTGGTTGTCGAAAAAGCGTCTTAAATCAATGAAACTCTATTGAAAGCCCCATCCAGCAGCTTTACGCAAATAATAACAATACGTTGGTGATTGATAAAGTGATATAATGTATTACAATCGTAACCCTTCCATAGCATCATCGAAATTCTTAGAATTATATTTGTTTGGTACTTATATTTTAATATTATTATATTTTTTTGTTCTTTTGTTTTATTTTTTATCTCAGGACTTCGACAAAGAAACTATTAATTTGGTGAAACGCATTCTAGATACTTACCTTTATTTGAGCAAGAAAAGGTAAAAACGTTAAAACTCGAAAGTATTATTACCCGAATAATTCAACGAACACCTGATTCGCAACAACAGAAACTCGGCGAGGTGTCAATATAATTCATCCGCTAGCACTAGTTACGGTGCTAGATTCAACCACCTTCGTGATTCTGAAGTTCGATTTGGCAAATACACAATGTCCTTGTCACTCACTATGAAGCGAAAAAGAGATAGTAATATACACCCAATCACACCCGCTTATGGTAAAACGTACGAAGCACAAAATACATAGTATACAATCATTCGTTCATTACTGGATTCAACGACCTCCTTGTTTTTGAAGTTCGATTTTGCGAAAAGAAGATGTCTTTTTCACTCATTATGAGGCGAAAAAGAGATAGCAATATACACCAACCCACACCCGCCTACAATGAATCGCAGGATCAGCACGGCTGCTGACGAGCAACGCCGGACATCCGAATCATCCCGAAATCCCCCGAATACTTGGATTGGAACGTTGAGAACAAGTCCCGGTGTACGCGTATTAGCACGCGTTACGCGTATCGATACCCGAGACTTGGTATTACTGATACTAGATATACTCGGCTTCGGTACTCGAAATTTGATACTCGTTGGATCTAGTCCATACGTTTGCGGATCAGGTACGGGCTAGTATTGAAAAATACCTAGTTTTTGTACCTGTTCTAGTATATACGCCTCAACTCTAATACGTAGCTCAAGGACGTTCCATACTTGACAAAATCTGCTCTGCCCTGCTCTGCGCGACCTGCGCCGCCTGCGTCTCCTCACGCCACCCTTCAGCCGCACCATAATCCCAGACGCACTCTAATCGGGATATGATATCACACAGAATGGAGTAACAGCCTAGACCATGCCTTTGGACATCATTCGCACAGTGTTCTTGAGCGCCTGGCGTTTGTTGCAGAACCATATCCTGATGACTTCACGCTCGTAGCCCAGTTGGTGAGCTAACCCGGTAATTTCCGTGCCTGGAAATAGACAAATAAATTATATTAGTTCTAGCTGGTTCACTCTGAGAGGCACACCGGTCGAAGAAACGAACAATGGAGAACAATAGATAGATAAGATGTGTCAACGAGAAGGTTAACGTTTAGATCCTTGAGAACGCGAAGAAGGATCAAGTTGAAATTGATATCAACCTCAATCCAAGGTCTCTTACGGCCGTTGTCAATAACCTGTCTATCCTCAATCTAAAGATAGATACGGTCGATTTTGACGTAAGTTCCATAGCGCAACTGTCATATCTAACTGGTAATATGACAATCATGGATAGATAGGATATTGTAAATGGACGTTAGAGCTGTAAAATAAAACTGAAAAAAACCGGCCAAGTGCGAGTCAGATTCGCGCACGAAGGGTTCCGTACCATTATCTACAAAAAACAAAGAATAAAAAATTGTATGTGAGCCCCCCTAATTTTTTTTTTAAAGTAAATAATATACTCAATATATTGTGAACATTTTAAGCGTCTACCTGCTACCATTATCAATATCGAGCAAAAATAAGCAAAAAAAATCACGTTGGTTGTATGGGAGCCCCCCTTAATATTAAATTTCTTTTGTTTTTTAGTATTTGTTGTTATAGCGGCAACAGAAATACATCATCTGTGAAAATTTCAGCTGTCTAGCTACCACGGTTCATGAGATACAGCCTGGTGACAGACAGACGGACGGACAGCGAAGTCTCAGTAATAGGGTCCCGTTTGGCACCCTTCGGGTACGGAACCCTTATAATCAAACTTTTAGGTCATCAACGCAATCAAACGAAACGACCGTTTACTTAAGTTATACAATTGTTAGATTTGCATAGGTCTGACAGGGGACCAAAAACCTATGGTTACTTAGAAAGCAAGGACTATAGCACAAGTAAAAGAAAAAGATCTTTGTAACTCGCGGTACGGTGCGGCGAAAGAGACAGGTGACAGCTCACTCGCTGCACAAGACGCGCCAAATTTCTTGGCACCTGAGTTCCGCGTGGAGGGGATAGCGGCGCATGAGTACAGGGGCCCGATGCTGCTCTGAGAAACGCACTTATATTGGATCGCTATCGCATCTTAAACAACCAAAATGGCATTTTACTTTCTAAACTTAAAAACCTAATTATTTTCGTCTTTACTACTAAATACGAATAAAGTAACGCAGGTAGTTAGCAACTTTCCCGTATTTGGTTGAGCTGTTTTATGGAAAGCAAGTTTTACTAAAAAGTTACAAACGATTTTTATGTTTAAATCCCTACAGATGGTAACCCAAGACGCATTTGGGATCAACGCCCGACCGACCGACCCATTGCGAATTGCGATGCGACGGTCTTCAGCCTTGCAACAATTTTGCTGGCTCGCTCTGGGTATCATAACATTCATATCATAACATAACAATTCAAATAAAATTTCACGGGGCAGCATGGTACAGCGTTAGAGTAAGTGCCACAAACTTATCGGATCCGATGACGGTGGCGCTACGTCAATCGCATACGAATGACATTCCATACTGGCGACCTTAGTTCTAGTTGACTAGTTGTCGTTACCGGGTCCGGCATCCCTTTTATACGAAAACTATACCAAACACGCTACATAAACTTTAGACCCCTTTTTTGCCCCGTGTGAGGGCAAATCGTATACGCTTTGCTTGCAATCTATTTACGATCTATTTGCGATTCTTTAGGAGCATACCAAATGACGCCATTTTGTGTGTTTTAGATGCGATAGCGATCCAATATAAGTGCGTTTCTCAGAGCAGCATCGGGCCCCAGTTTTGCAACGATCATTTGGCGCACGGTGACAAGTGGAACTAAAGCTTGATGACAGGTTCGTTGCATTAAGCTGCGTTGAGCTGGCGCCCTCTGTAAATGTCACTCACAATGCCAAAAGATCGTTGGTAGACTGTAGAGACATATAAAGACCTGCCAACTTTACTGTCAAATAACAGGTGCCACTAGTGGCTTTCTAGGTTCGCGTTCCGTGACATCGCCGTCAGCGCAATAATCGATTATAGCGTCTACGTCCATCGTTTGGTATCGCCAAAACTGACTCGGAACGGCTTCGTAGACGATGTAATCGATTTTGGCGTGACTCGGAATGGGAGGAGTATTGCCATATTTGGGAATTGCATCCGAGCATAGAATGGCATTTCAAAGATGGCGGTCGTAGTTCTGAATTCTGACATTTCACAGATAACTTGGTAGGTCTATACACAGGAGAGAGTGACGTGAGAGCTCCTGTCATACCCACCAGAAGGATGCGTGTTCCTCTCAAAATGCGCATTGAGCAACTCCAGCGCTTGAGGCGTGAACGACGTCCGTCGCTTGCGCTTCTTACTCGGCTCCATGCCGATGAAGTCCGTCAGGTGGTTCTGGCCTGTGGCGTACCTGGAAGGAGATTTGTTTGAAATTATTGTTTGATAAAAGTCGACACAATTGAGTCCCTGCCTATGAGAAGACATGACTCTATGTTATTGTTTTTCTGTGTAAACGTGGACGGAAATTCAATAAAACGAAAAATTAAACTACTGCATTGGGCCATTTTGATCGAAACAGGAATCATAGCGCATGACGCTGCATGACGTCATAACAATGTAAACATCATCTGATTTAAGCTGATTACTCATTTGGACATTGACTTGTTTACTTAAGCGTGACATCAAAACCGACGCCATGACACCTGAGAGCTTTTTTCGCGCACTATTACAAAATATTAGAAAAATGGCTTTAAAATTCGTTAAACTTTAGTTTATTACCGGAATAAAGTTTTTTTCGTAAATAGTAAATGTGTACCCACATTATGGCAGAGGATTTCAAAATCTTTCGTGATGCTGACTTTCCTTTCTTTAAATTATAACTGTCCTGTCATTTTATTTCTAGCTTTGCTGGAAGAAATCTCTTTTTAGGGTTCGGTTACCGAAGGGAACGGGACCATATTACTGAGACTTCGCTGTCCGTCTGTCTGTCTGTCTGTCTGTCTGTCTGTCTGTCTGTCACCAGGCTATATCTCATGAACCGTGGTAGCTAGACATTTTCACAGATGATGTATTTCTGTTGCAGCTATAATAACAAATACTAAATAAAAAAGTGGCCAAGTGCGAGTCGGACTCGCCCATGAAGGGTTCCGTAGTATCATGTAATTATTAGACTGTATTTTTCTGTTGTAACTTTGTTTTTCATAGTCTTTGTATGAATGACAAAGTTATCTTTGCAGTTTTTAATAAATGTTTTATATCTTAAAAACTGCTCATTATATTTTGTTCAAACCAATTTTCATCGAAAGTTTATATTGAGATACACAGCATATATTTTTTAGAGATTTATTTTTTATATTACTCTCTTACTTTAAAAGTTAGAGGGGGGGACACAATTTTATCCACTTTGGATGGGTCTGTCTCTTTAAAAATTGACTTTGAGGAAAAATGGACTACTTCATTTTTGAAGACCTATTTATAGACACCCCACACATGTAGGTTTGATGAAAAAAATAATTTTGGTTTCAGTTTCATGTATGGGGAGCCCCATTTAATTTTTTATTACTTTCAATTTTTGTAAAAAAATCGTAAAGCGGTTCATAGAATACATCTACGTACTAAGTTTCAACTGTGTAGTCCTAATAGTTTTGGAATAAAGTTGCTGTGACATACGGACGGACGGACGGACGGATGAACAGACAGACTTCACGAAACTATAAGGGTTCCTTGTTTCTCTACGGAACCCTAAAAACAAAATAAATTTAATATTAAGGGGGGCTCCCATACAACTAACGTGTTTTTTTATAGATAATGGTAGGAACCCTTCGTGCACGAGTCCGACTCGCACTTGGCCAGTTATTTAAGATACCTAAGCCTTTTTACTACATGTTTTCAGTTATTCAATACTCCAGTGACAACAACAACACTTTACAACAAAAAACAGGTTGCCTGTCCCTCATTACCTGTAAATATGTAGATGGGTTACCCTTACAAATGAAAATAATACAAAAATTACGCATAAAATTCCAATGCCGCCGTAAAGTCGTTAATAGGCAAACAATCACAGAAAAACAGGCAACCGGAGGCCTCCTAGTCGCTGAATTAATTCAAGACTTCGTTAAATCAGTGCCATTGCGATTCTACTCGGTGTTGCCAGGGTTTGAGGGGACTTTCCCACCAATTGGGAAAATCAAGAGACCGAATTCTTCGGGAGTTTTTTTGGTTTTGGTGAGTTGTGGATATTTAAGAGAGTTTCGCAACGGATAAACTATATTAAAAAAATGTCATCGAAATATGTCCACGAGAGGTTTAATAATTATTATAAATTGAAACTTTGTTGTAATCCGACAAAGTCAATACATTCATACGACTTTACTCTACCCTAACAAAACACGCAATACAACAAATAAAAAACAATTACACAAACAAACCGCGCCAAGAATCTCCTGGCCCAAAAGTGCCCTTTACACTGGCAACGTTAACTTGCTGCACGGCGAGATTCTCTGAACCAGGAGGCCGATTTTCGTCTCTATAGCAAATTTATGGAATCGACAAAGCAGAGGTCCTTCATTCAATAGGCGAAGGACCAATCGCGAAGGGCTTTCGCCTATTTGAATTCGAAGGTCCTCCCCTTTGTCAAATACGCATAAGAGTCTAATGGGGGAGAATCGGCCTCCTGGACAGCCCCGGAGCGGTTGTCAAGCCCTCGGTCTCTGAAGCGACGACTCTACCTACTACTCTACTATGACCTATTTATGACCACACCCTAGGCTCTTTTCAAAATGGAGTATTGAATGGCTAAACTTGGGTACAACAACCTGCCACCCTGTACCTATATGGGACGAAGCGTAACTCTATAGATAATTGTGTTGTTATCCTTAAAACATGGTTTCTAAATCTCCAAAAAGTAAACAATATTTTTTTAGGGAAAACTTATATGAAGGCATGGCAACTCCGGCCCTCGTTAATATCTTGCTGAAGAGGGCCGGACGATTGCAAATGCATCCCGATTTGCAATGTTAAACGTCGCTGGTCGGGCTCTGATAATGCATTTTAATGATCACAAATATTAATGTACATAAACGAAGAGAGATCTTGGGCTAATGTGAGAGAATGGGGGGTCTTGCTTGAGGATGCCTTAAAAGTCGTTACACATCTTCGCTGACACATCTTGTACAACAATAGTTCGCCATTGTCCGGTCGTTCGAGCGGTGTGCTTCTGAGAGTGAAGGGGTTTAAGGTTTTGGGTTACGGCTTCGATTTATATCTACAGCCTTTCAACGACCTTTTGAATCTCTGAAGGCTGTTAAACAAAGTGTGTTACTCGCGTTACTCGTCCAGAGATCTTTTGGCGTGTGAGTGACGTTTACAAGGGGGCGTCACTTCTACGCAATCTCATGCAATGATCCTGTCAAAAATCGTCAGTTTCACCTGTCAACGCACGCCAAAAGATCATTGGACACCTGTATTTATAAAGGTTAACGAACTTGACAGCTTGAAACTCCACGTCTTCAACGCCATCAAGTAGATTTTGAACAAAAAACCAGCTCAGACAACCCTTATGAACTAGGCATGCATTCTAAATACTGACTAAGTACAAGCATACATTACTGAATATCTATGTGACTACTACCACCATGTAAATATGAATGTATGAATTTGCTTTTCTCGTTTGGTACCTACCTTTCGGGTACAAAACCCTAGAAAGTACGTAAAGGTAAAAATAATATCTCAGTCGAAAGCAAAAAAAAGCTTTTCTCACGACCCGCCTTACGATCAACCGAGATCGAAATAAATATGAATTGACGTCGTTTTCGACGGAAATATGAGGTATTATAATCGATATCTCGCCTATGGAGATGATCTCGATAGAATCCAGAATTGCCCCACTGTACATATATTATATGATTTTATCTTGTCCCTCACTAACTCAAATCGACCGAATATTTTGGAAATGAATTAAAAAATTAATGTCAATGTGACATAAACTTGAATTGGCTGTGGATTGGAGTCAGTGAAGTATCTAACTACGAATAGTCTAATTTTCATTATGGATTACACGCTTCTCGGGCACTGTACCCACTGACTGTCTCCATCTTGTCTGTTCAGTGGGAACAGCGCCTAAAATAAAAGAGTGCAAAGTAGAACGAGGCAAAGTAAGTTACCCAAGCCGAGGTGCGGTAATGAATTCAAAGAAAACCAACAGAGCGCCTAGCCCGCGATAGAAGCAATAAGTTAGTCCAGATTTGAGAAATATCATCACATCGTGTTGCTAAGCGTTAGGCCAAATGTGTGTTACTCGGTTATTCAAAAACGTGTATCAATCAAATGCACAACTTCACGACACAGCGCACTCATAGTTACCTCTCCTCAGCTTCCTTCATCCACCGTTCAAGCACCGGTTTGATTTTCGTCGCACTTTTTGGTGTTATATCCAATTTCTCAAATCTGTATCGAACATAAACGTTACGTGTTAGAGTCACACTAGGTTCCGAAGGCGCGTTCAGTGTCTAGGAAGTGGTTGCGCGCCGACACCCAATATTCGAAAATTACCAGGCTCAAACACAGGACATTGACATCGCGGTAACGATCGGAGAAAACGAGAAAAAACAATAGGCAATTTAGACTACCGAGGGTAATCAGTTTGATTAATACGGAACACGGTATATAACAATAAAACAACGAATTCAATTAGTAACGAAAGGTAACGTATGCCAATGCCCTGGCTTTTGAATTGCACAAAATGAACATTATTAATAAAAAGTAATGAAATAATACATCATGCTACATTAGGTGGAAAGTTAGAAATTACTCATCGAGATGTAGACAATATTAAAACGTGTTAAGATTCTCACAACAATTACGATTCGATATAGAGCAGACACGGTCTCTGGTTGTAAATTATATAAAGCATTTGTCTTAACATCAAAATGTTATAGCTGGCCGTACATTTGATGCATGGTGCCTTCTTACTGTAATTATCCGTATGCAAATACGGTACACGTGTGAAATACGAAAAAAGGAGGGAAAAAATACGTCCAAACGAACGGCGGTAATTACGAATAATTACAAGCGCTATACATTCTCGTGGTATGTGATCGCAGATGAAGATTACAGTAGATAAAGTAGCGTTGAAACATTTTGATTTTAAGACGATCTTCGCGTGGACTTGGGTGTTGAAAGTAAAAAAGCGTGTACTTAATTCATGTACAGATCAGTATCTCCAAAGTTATCAACAGTTATAGATTGTAGATTCGTTTGCGCACAAAACGGGGCTCGGCGCCGAGATATACTGAGTTGTTTGTATACTTGTTGACAAGTTCGGAGATATATGTTGATGGGGTACGAGTAATAAACAAAACACGTACATGTTTTGTTGTTGTGAAGACAGCTGGGCAGCTAGCATCTGTGAAGCCAGGGCACTGGGGACGGCAACAAAGTGTACTGTTAGATTGAGTTTGATCCAGTGGTACATACATCTCGTAGCTTCAAGTAGTCAAGGTATGAGGGATTTATGGGTAAGAGGCCGCACTGAATCAAGAATCCGCATGAAGTCAAACATCATGGTATGAATCTTGTCATGAAATTGAGTAAGATAATATTACTGTGAGCACTTACCTACTAAGTAACAATATCTAGAAGATTGGAGGCAATACTAAATCGGAATCAAAGTAGAAGTAAGTATCTTAAATTTAAATGCACCCCTTCATATTACATATTCGCAAACATGTCGCTAAAAATAACGCTGAATTTTTCTTAAATCAATTCACCGTTTATCGACCCAACAATCTTGAATAGCAATCGATTGCATCAATATCTGGAGATGATGTTGAGACTACAGGAGATCCTTTTAAATCCCTGAGAATCTTGAGATTGTCTTAGAAGTCGGACAAGAATTGAGTAGCCGTTAAAATTAAGCAGTGTTACATACGTTCAGGATAAAATAATGTTCTGCTATTATCTCCGATTGACGCATTTGATCTCATGTGAAATTATAATCGAATGTAACTTGAACCCGTGAACAGTACCTATAGATATGCATAATTCATTGTTTACGTTCGTATCTCATCGGTGACATTGACCGTAGCATTTAATACAGAATTTATACTCTATCGTTAAGTTTTTTACTTGTTTGCTACTGAACTGAAAGTAATTTAATTTAAGCAATCAAAAATACACGAAAAGTCGAGAATACACCATTTTACGTCACCGGGCAATTCTTAATTAATTTCGTTTTGTAGAAATTATTTTCGACTTTCAGACCAACAATAGAGTCTCGCCTCTTTAGAAATAAGGGGTGAACGTTTCGTTAATTCTTTCTCAAATAATTTGTTTCAATTAAAATGCAAATTAATTAAGTCCAGTATAATCAAAGGAGTAACTACTATGTGCCGTCCGTCGTGTCACCGTCACGACACCAACCAAATTGTAGGGAGTCGAAAGAAAAATTAATGGAAAATGAAATCACGCCGGGACAAAGACAGGGGCATTCTACTCTTTTAATTACACGAAAAAAGTAATTACGGCAAGATAATTAATTAACTGGAACAGAAGTAACGATTAATGATTTTATTATACGAAAGGAGGCCGTTTCTCGGCGTCTGAATTGAAATTTCCTTCGAAAGCGGGCGCGTTCCGTTTTGCATCGAAATTTGATTCGTCGTCGATGGGAAATGTTGCAAACGCTCCGAATCAATTCTGATTCCGCTAAGTAGAGCCGCCATTTGCATAAATCAACCTAAGTACTAACGGTTAACTAACTACGAATACATCGCGCGTAGTAATTTTCGACAAAATGTTACCGCAAACTTTTTTTAGCGCGTCAGCGCCTTTTCGACGAAACATAAATAAAAAATGGAGTAAGTCACGACAGTAGAGCGTAACGGAAGCCCGTCCAAATGGTAATTAATTAAACGAATTGTAAGCAACGAAAGGAGTCATGCTGTTTTACAAATCACTTCAATTAACGATATTAAAAAGTTGGAACTGATAGGAGAGCGATAAAAGGTAATAACCGCATTGTTTTAGATAATGATCGTGCTATTTTGACAGGCGTGCGACCTCTTTGGCCATACTTTTTTATCATATAACTCAAATATGAAGCCAGTAACAATCAAGTACATTATTAACTGATACTTGATGGCTACTTAGCCACAATCCCTCATTCCACTGACTCAACTGGGAAATAGAAGCACTGAAATCGGAGTTGTAACTTGTAAGGGACGTCATTCTAAATACTGAGCTGTGACTAAAGGGATTTAAAATGATTCATTATTTGAGCCATTTTTTGCTCTGAATATTCCAAATGATTTCCCAAAATGTTTCATTATGGCTTCTCCTTGGATGTGAAAATAGAAAACTGAGTTTAATCAGACAGTGAATACAAACCGAAAATTAATATAAAAATAAATTTTAATATCTTAACAATATTCTGCGAAAAAAGGTGGAGAGGCCCCAACAGTGGCACCATTATATTAACAAAGAAAATTAACAAAGAAACTCAGTTGACTATATCCAGACAGTTTAAAAGCCTTCGTAAGACCAGAACGAGTGGTTACCTGCAGATAGCGCTTTGACTATAGGCTGGGCCCTCGGTTACAGAAAGGGCCTGACCGACCTGGGTCTGTGTTAGGCCCAGGCCCAGTCGGCGAAGTTTGAATGCCTTGGCGAACTCCTTGATATCTTCCAGGTTGATGCCGTCGACCACGTTGCTCGATGACTGGCTGATGGTTTGCTGGTCTATTGGGAGAAAGAAGGAATTTAAGTTTTATTATACCCTTTCAGTCAAGAGATTGTCATTCTCCTGGCCGAAAAGGAAAAAAAAGACATTAAATTAGAGGCTTTAGGGGAAATCAAGTTCTCATCCCCTTGCAATAGACATTAATTCACGTCTTGGTACCCACTGTCAAAGTCAAAGGCACGTCAAAGGACTCTTCTGTCCTCAAGCGAAGGGGCGTGTTAAGAGACCGGCTACTGCGTGAATTTCCCATACAAACGTAATACAAAAATGATTTGAATTTGAGAACTAGTTCAAAGCATTTAGACTGTTAATCGGATTAATACAGTGTTTACGCAGGTTCCTGGTCGTATACAAAGGTTCTTATTCAAATTACTTAAAAATATTTTTAAATTGGTTGAAGAGGAACCCTGGTATACAGACCAGGAACCTGCGTAAACAGTGTATAAATCCGATTAACAGTCTAAATACGTTAAACTATTTCTCAAATTCAAATCATTTTTGTATTACGTTTGAATGGAAAATTCAGGCGGTCACCGGTCTCTTAAGTTACTGTGCAATAAAGAATATGAATATGAAAGGATTAGACAAATGGATTTGGTCGGTCGTCATCATCAGCATGTATGGGAATAAAGCTTCTTCACCCCAACCTGAACTCGGTCCCATACAACTTCTCTCTCAACTCTACGAATCAATAGGCAGGTGGCCTGCATCATAATCTTTGGTATCTCCCCTTTTCTTCCCCTTGAGGAAACCATCTTTTGACGCTGTCATGTCATTGTCAATTATTTTTAACAACTTAGATAGAACTTGCCAAAGAATCATACATTTATTTTATTATTGGGAAACCCTAAGAACGTGCCATGATTCTCATTCGAATACCAGTATCAATGAATACAATCCCCCAACCCATTATTAATTTCGTTCATCTATGTCTACACCATCATGGTATTGCCATCTTCAAAATAGTCAACCACTAAAGGTACTAAGCCAACCCAAGATGAACGACAGAGCCGCATTAAGGCTAAAGCTCGGAAAATTATAGCAGAGTTAAGTGTGCAATTTCAGTAATTAGTAGATGGTACCGTTTCCTAATTATGGGAGATGCCATTAGCGGTGTTGCCTCGTCGACGGACGAGGTAGGACTACCAGATCACAGCGAGGGATGGTAAAGCAGCATCATCGGGGAGCATTTAGTGGGTGTGATGCTGAAAGACGAATGTCACCGAAACTTTTTCGGGGTTGCCAACTTGCTACATGAATGGATGAAAAGGTCCATGTCCAATATCTTCGATTTACGGTTGAAGAGTTTGAATGAATGAATGAATGATTGCATGCGGTTGCATCCTAATACGGTTATGTTAATTAGTTCAATTCTATTTGTGTTTAGCATCAAGCTCCCCGGATAGATTTTTGATTAAAGATTATTTTAAATTCGTATTTTTAATTAAAGTATTCGCTCAAAATCTGTTAAAAAGCTTCCTCCAAAACTTATCTCAAGCTAAACCCGTGCACTAAAACCTCTCGAAGCAATGACAAATTACTTTCACGAGCCACCTTCGCTAGTTTAAGTAGTTGTCTGCATCAATTAAGAAGGGTAGGGCTCCAAATTGGCAATCGTTTCACCATTTACCGGTGTACGAAACGCAGACGATTCCTAATTTCATTTGTTGAGAGCCTATAAATCGCGAGTCCTCACTTCTTCGTGTGGGGGGGGGGGGGACTGTTTCGGCATAATTATTTTCATTAGGGAAGGGTTGGGAGTGACTTGTATGCTGTAAGCAGCTGCAGCTTTACGTTCTGCGGGTTTTGGTTTGATATTTTTGCTATTTGATACATGCTACGTATTTGAGATTTTTTTACAATGTCGTATTCTTTTGTGTTTAGTTATCTGATTATTGTGTACAAGAAAACCTAGATTTTGATGACTAGTTATGTCTCCAGCTAGATCTACTTAGGTAGAGTTAAAATTCTCATATAGTGTGTTGCCTTCCGCTTTGGCAACATTTATAATATTGTACTCATGTAAGTTATACACATCGAAGGAACATCCAGTGCCTAGACAGACCGTAAATGATTTTTTTGCACTCTATGTAGTAGTTAAGTTTTTATTAGTTGTTATATAAATAAAAAATAAATTAACTAAGTACTCAATTTTAAAATAATAATGAAGGTATCTTTCAATACTGATTTTTCTCTTGTGCGATCGTACGAAACCCTGTGAGCAGGCCTCGCACTTGACATATTTTATTTACTGTGTGTATGCTGTTTCTTTTAACATTTATACCTAAACCTAATTCGTACATACCCATATTATTTCCACGCACGTCGCAAACACGCAAACTTTAATCGTATCTGATTAATTTATTACACATATTAAACAATTAAGGATGACTATCTTGATACATTACAGTTATTGGGTTCCTCGCTCTCTCTATTCGGCAATTGTTGCTTGTTATCCAGAAAATGTTTAAGTTTATTGGTAATTAATTGGACGAGTCGTCGTCACGCAACGTACTCGTAAAAGTGTTTCAATCAACTGTTTTTTTTATAGCAGTCGAATTCACAAATGTAGAATATTGTTATGTTGCCGCTAATAATTATCGGAATACATAGAAGTGGTTTACTTTACAAGAATTACATGACAAGAAAAATTGCATCACATTTTGAGTCTGTTACTGATGTTCATTTCCTACCGCGCTTTTTAGCACACGTTCTATGTATGTAATATACCGATTATTAGAGAACATTTTGCATATTAATGTTCCCATCGAAGGGCACAGTCCCTTATACGAGCTCAGATTGACCCATACTTCACCACGATTCCAAAGGCCGACTTGCAGCAAAGAACATGACTGAAAAAATTACGACTTGGAACATCCAAACCAACTTTAAATCTAATTGACATTGGATTTAAAGTTGGTTTGGGTCAAAAGTTAGTCGCCATAATACAAGCCACTGGATCTTCACGAGAGGTTTACAGCTGAAAAGTATTTCCGTGCTCGGGGAAATAAACGCGTGCGTTTCCCCTCGCATTACGAAAATTATCCACTTTAGAATTTAGTTACGAATAATATACTTGCTAATGCTCGTTTCTCATGACTCGCATTCGGTATTCAAATCCACCGAAAACCCGACGGATTTTCTTCCGACCACGTGCTTTGACTTGTGGTATTAATCGATTCCGACCGTTATCTCGAAATTTTATATTCAACGCTTGATTATACTTAATTAAACTTTTTCAAGTGATTATTCGAATCGAATAATGGGCGAGATTACACGCGGCGAATCGAGTCCGTTCGTGAGGTCGTTCGAATCGTCCATACATATAGCTGAGTATCGATTATAAATAATTAAGGTGTATTACCACCACAGTTACGAAGTACTTTTTGAAGAAGTTACCCGAACTTGTGTAAATGACCTTTAAATTGGTGTTTAGTGGAAGTTCGCTCTTTCCTGCTTCTTAGGCACAAATATAATTATCGAGGGGCTTTCTGGTAATTGAAATTGTCTGTAATTAAACAACAGTTTAAGTATCGAAGTAATACTGTTTTGAAAGTATCGTGTTTGCCGGTAGGTAAATCAGTTATCAATTATTATGCCCACTTATTTCCATTTTGATGCCACATCGACCAAACTTACTTCAAATTCTCCTTGAAGTAAAAGTAATATCGAACAATTTTATTATAGTTACCAGGATTACACCAAAAAATCTTGATAGAAGATAGAGATTAGAGAATAACTTCAACAAAATCTTTCGTCGTTTGAAACGTGGCTAGAAGTAATGAAGATTTCCTCACTAGATGTCTCCACACTCCACCCACATTAAACCCCCTTATTTTTGTGCTTACATCCGGTTGCTGTGACAATCGAATCCAGGTTTACCCGGAGATATTGTTAATGCCATCGACCCACACGCTTATCTTTCTTACGGCTATCGCTTGGTCAGGGATCTGCTCCACCTGTCATCCTTCACCTCGCCAAATATCCCGCCCACTTCCATAAACTTCCATTTGAGTCTAATAACACAGTTTCCTATCGCTACTCGGTGATATTAGTCGTAGAACCTGTGTCAGAGGCCTTTATACTTAGGCAGCTTGATAACTCTGACAGTTGGGTTGGCCGCTAGCCCTCCACCTCCATCAACCCAGAGTATGACTCAATCTTACTACGAGTAAAGTTCCGGACCTCTCGGTGGGGACACTGATGAGCTACATACAATAAGGTTGCAAATATCAAAATATTTGTCATATATCTAACAACAAAACGTGACATCCACTCCACGAGTCAGTTACATCCAGCCGACTATAATTAGGTGGACATTCCAGCAATTCATTCCATTGCTTCGAACGGAAAGCGAGTAACAAATGAAGAGTAGGTAGGCGGCAATTTACGCGTTTAGTCTATTAGCTGCAATTAAGGCTGTACCTATAAATGAGCAGTAAATATCGATCGTTGGTGTGAGCTACGAAATCTTGTAAAGAATACGGGAGGTCTTTGTATTTCTTGAGGTTTTTGCAAGTTCGCTTTTTGTAGGCGAAATATTGAGGAGGGTGACCGATCAAAACTGTGATTGCGTTTAGTTTACCACGTTATCAGGCATTAAGCTAAAACTTCTAGATACATAATATTTGTTCCTAAGATAGGATATAATTAGGTTTGAGCTTTCATGTATCATGGACATCATCTTGACACAGTTGCGCCCATCGTTGTGCGTTTTAGCACTTATTTGATATTCCGTTTTTCGCAACAGGGGGCTACCCCATTGTCGTAGTTATGGAGATACAAAGTACTATTCAAACTCCACAAAAAAACAGATTTTAGGCTGATTTAGATTCTCCTAACCCGCATGCCCCGCCACTTTCGTAGCTCCGCGGCCGCCGAGGCAACTCTTTGTTTGTCTTATCGATTTGAGCTCAGTTTTATCGGCCCAGTTAATTATTTGTAATGGATTTTAATTAGTTAATTAATTTAGTTCCGTCAGACTGCGAACGTTTCGTATGGATCTAGGTCGCTTTGATGTCGCGCCGACGTTCTTTACCAATTCCGTGTTTAGTTTTAGGAATGGTCACGACGATTTCGTTAATTTGCTATAATGATATCGTAAGGATTTTATTATTGTTGTATGGATCGTTTTTGATTTGGAGGTGAACAAAAAGTTTTTGAAGCCGTATTTGCTTCAAAAAGATTTAAAAAAAATGCGTGGGAACATACAGTTTACTGGTTGGATTATATGTTACTGTTATTATTTTTAAATATAATATTTATCAGAATAATACAGCAGGTCACGTCATTTAGTCCTGTGCACCTTGACAAATGGGAGAAAACAACTGAATTAGTGCCACAAGACTGCAACTTTGATAAGTTTGGCCAGAGGTTGCATATACCTTCTGGTTTTTAGCATAAACACGTACACCGTGCACAAGTTCCTATACGTAGACTCAAAGATGAGATTCCTTTGCCCCATTTGGGAACACTAAATTGGCTTAAAAAATAGGTTGCCTGTAAAGTCGGTATACGGGCGAAAGTTTTACGTGACAACGACTTTGAGTGGTAAAATAATTTTAATGTGAATATTCATTCGTATAGTAGGAAGAAGGATGAAATAATAGTAACAATTTAAAACATTTATTTATACAAAGAATTATATTTAAAACATTAATTTATACAAAGAATCTCGCACTGAATTTCATATTAACAAAATTTTATTTTTACCTTTACACATACATACGTATTTATATACAAATATACATGCATTGCATGCATGCAAATATACATACATGCATACATTCACTTTTTATGTCTGTCTCTCTCGCTCTTAGGCGGGCTAACCATGCCCGAGTGGAAGGGACGCGTGCCTCTCACTCGCTCTCATTGTGAGCGCATAACGTGAGCGGAGCGTAACGCAGTTTCTTGAAGTGTCACCCGGCAAACCAATTTATAAGACGTTGTCACGTCAAAATATTAAAACTTATAAATTAAGTAACCTCAGAATGCCGGGTAATATTTGTACACGAGTTGATAACTAGAAATGGGTCACTTTAATCTGTAACTAAGTTGGTACCAACGGCCAAAGGAACTGAGTAATTTAGTAGATAATTGTTTCCACTAACTGCGAATTAAATAGTAATCAATCGAGGGGCCCTGGGGTATTCTACTAATGGCTTGGTCCAATTTAGAGCTGTTACCTTTTTCTTATTTATTTTAAACAAATTAGCTTAAATGTTAATTGTCGGTCAGAATATTGTTAGTGTACGGATTTCATCTAAAGCATCTAAAGATTTTTGGCGAATTATGGTGATTTCTTCAGGCGTCGTCAACGTCGCTTCATATTAAACTACGACATCGCAAATATAAAACAAACTACGGTATCGTTAAACACTCCTGTCAAATTATTTTGTTCTGGTATAGGGTAAGTTCAGATGCAGATTTACCGGTACCGATCGGTACGGGTAACCTTATTTCTATACACGTAAGATTGCCCATACCGATTGGTACCGGTAAATCTGCCTACAGCTTATGTACTAAAGTCTGAGAGATAGAACAAAAAGATATAGCGCTTCTTAGCGCCACTATACTTTATCATCAGTTGTCTTTCCTCTATTTTAGTGTTAACACACGTTCTAGGTCGTGGCACTAAGGGCCCTGTTCAACGAAGGCGTGTAATTTCCAAACGCCATTCGGCTCACATCTCCCGACTTGTTCTTGGCAATAATTGCAAGGCGCGGTTATGTGCGACCTACTTAGTTGATTGTACGATAATGAGCGCGATCGATTCCACGCTATTTCTAAACGTTTAACCTTTTATAAGGCCCTGTGTGTATGCGCACCAAATTTGGACCTAAGGGTTTGGTAACAAGTAAAAAATAAGGAAGCTGATACCCCCGGAGAAACTTTTAAGGGGGATAGGGTTAAGTAAGGTAAGGGCATTTCATTAGTCGCAGATGGCGACCTCTTTGGTACTGTGGCTCGGGGCTCTACCGCCAAGCAAGAGGTCACGGTTTTTAATCCCGTTTAGGGGTAAAAACTCCACAGATGTTTATGTCTGTGACGTCAGTGTTTATGGTTGATTGATTGATCAAAGATTCTAAGCTATGGTTCTCATGACAGCGAGTATCCTAGTGTGGTGTGGGGGAATCCAAACTATACAACCGTGTAAAATTGTAAATGAATTAACGCAAAATGAGAAACTGCTTTGTTAGGGACATCATTCTGAGCAACTTTCATTAAGAAACCGATTTGATCAGAGCAAATTTATTCTTCACATCCCAGTACATTTAGGTCTGTTTGGGTCAGCTGATTTGTATGGAGAAGTAAAAATCGGTTTCATAATGAAAGTTACTAAGAATGATGTCCCTAACATTTCCCTATTCCATTAATATAACATAACTAATTTCATTATTTTTTTTTTTTTTCTTTTGTAATTACTTATATAAATTAAATTGTGTAAGTACAAGAGCCACTGTTGTGCGTCCGTTTTGGCCCTGGCAGAATACCAGCAGCGCCACAGATTCGTCTGTGACATTGCTGAGTCAGGGCCATTTCATTGCCGTGGTACAGTCACATAACCATACAGCTGTAGGTACCTACTGTTTTTTGTTGTTATTAATTATGTGTGTGTACCATGTCCAATGAATAAATGAGTTATCTATCTATCATCTAACAAAGTAATACACCTTGTATTTGTTCCTGTTCATAAATATTTGTTTTTGTATTTATGGTAGTAGTCTTACGGGACTGAACAAAATTTTCATTGGTCTGAGATCTATTTGGAGTGCATCACAGACCAAATAAAAGCAATCCATTATCTCTGAGCCAATATTTAGGCAATCTGCATTGATAGGCTTTTAGAACAAAACTCAATAGGTATCGTTATTCGGTTTTACAAACTGATTGAAACTTTCCCGCTCGTGAATAGCAAAAAGGCCGATCTGTTCACACCAATGTCTGGCTTTTAAAATGGAGGATAAATCGGTCTAATAGAAATAACTTTATCTAAATTAATACCGGCTGGAGCTTAGATGGTCGGTGAGTTTAATTTCAACGTTTCAGGGCACTCTAATATTAGTTGCTCTAGTTACATCAATTCCTAACCGCAAGCAGTGTAGAAAGAAATCTATTTTCAATGTTCGTTTTAAAAACAGCTTTTACTACAGAAAGCAACTACGAAACAGAAAGTAAATCCGATAATTAACATAGGGACCAACTCCACTCATCAAAAAAAAACAAACAAAACTACTGAAAACACAAAGTGAGAAAACCATGACCGTACAAAACAAACGGTGAAAACGTAAACGCATTTGCGAAGTTAGCAAATCGTGTAAAAGATCGCATCATCAGTGACCTCCTACCAACGTCGAATTGTTCGCACGAGCCTACTTTACCCGACCAACTCACTGCGCACTCAACACTGCCAACTTTACCCAGGCCATGCACGGCACTGTATCTCGAACCAAACTCTTTATAGCATTAGACGAAGCGGGGACACTGACAGACTTTACGGGAACTAATGGATCGCTCGGAGAACTTTTATGGATAAGTAGAATCGAGTTAGGAGTTCAGCGGTCGAAAATAGCGTTTGAGCAAGTTAGCCGCTCTCTAGTGCTTTGCTGAACTAAAATAGCACAGTAATCAGGTTGATTGGTTTAGGCGAAGAATGTTAAGATTTCATGGTGATCGAGTCATGGGCCATCGTTTTTAGGGTTTTGTATCTCAGAAGGAGAAACCCTTATAGGATCATTCGTGCGTCTGTCTGTCCGTCCGTCTGTCACAGGCAATTTACTCAAAACATATTGGAAAGAAGTTGAAAATTGGTACACCAAGACCTAACCCTGACCAGTACCTGTGACCCAAAGACCGAAGTGCAAATATATAAATATGTAAGTGGAGCCAAATGAGAAAAATAAAATAAAAAAATCAAAATATGCCGTGTGATATATCAAATGAAAGCGCATGGTGAGAGAATCATAAAAGTATTTTTATAATATTTTTAAGACTTATTTAAAAAAAAGTTGTGCTCAATAATATATGAACGATTCGCATGTCATCAAAACCTCTAGGGTACTCACTGAAGTCCTAAAAATCTGAAATTTGGTATGCAACCACATGTTTGCACCTATATCCCATAAAATTCCGAAATCCACAACTTAACTCCTTAACCCCCTAAACCTGGGGTGCAAAGTTTGTATGAAAAACTGAATTTTAGGGTACTTTTAGGGATTTTTTAGGGTATTTTGTTGGTGTTAGTCCTATTATTGTTGTACGAAACCCTCTCAACGCGAGTCCAACTCGCACTTGGCAGAATATTTTTATAGTAAAATCAATGACATGACAACATTTCGATTTAGGTGTACACTTAAATCTTTGGAATGATCTAGAAAAGAGTACGGAAATACTGTACAAAAATTTTGAGATGAAAGACATGAAGCAAATTTTACAAAGGTTTCAACAGTTTCATCGGGGTGTTGAAGTTTTGATGTATGTAGATTATTTGATGAACCACCATTAGAGAGCCTTAGAATAAAAAAAGTCTGCTACTTACTCGGCGAATCAGCCAGCAGGTCATTATCCTCATGCGGCGGCGACTTGACAGACGCCGGCGACAGCTTCACCGGCGGATGCGGCGATGGGATTGGCCCCGAAGTGGCACTGCCCGCACTGCTCGCGGGACCCGGATACGAACCCGCGTGCGACGTCGTGATTGTAATCTCGCCGTTCGACGCAGCGAGCCTGCACGTGGAAATATGACATCATGAGCACGGTTTGTGGAGTGATGCAAGGAAGATACGGGACGGAAAGTAGTGTTTTCACGTTGTGCGTAGCACTAGGGTTTGACTAGAATCGTCGAGAAAGAATTATGTAAAGAGTTTTGTTAATCTGACGGGTGATCATTAGGCAGGGTCCGGTGAGGTGAGGGTCCGGTGGAGTATGGTAGAAATGTGGCGATCCCAGTTAAGGGTAAATATATTAAGGAAGTGTATACTTTCAGTACTTTTTGGAAGATGTCTCATGGTTGAAGAGTTCAAATAGGATTGAGCCATTAGGAAATAGGGAAAAGGAATTGAGTCACCGTCTATGGCCAGGTCTATGTAGATGCCGGTACCATCAAAAACAAATATGGTCGTTTGAATAACTGCTTCACAAATCACTTGATGAATCATAATTCATAATTTCTTTATTGCACACAAACAGTTACATAGGACAATAAAAATCATAGAAAACGTGTACAAAGGCGAGCTTATCTCTAATAAGAGATCTCTTCCGGCAAATCAAATAGGGATGAGACAGGTGGATTGCTGAGTAGGAGAAGACCCATGTGTACAATACATATAATTATTACTTACAAATCAAATGAATCATTATAATGAAACCAAGGCTAATGTTAGATCAGTCAGATTTAGTACACCAACATCATGCACACCTCTTAAATGTTGTTACCGGAAAACTCGTTGTAAAGTACACCCAACGGCTACCTGTCAAAGATCTTACGCGAAATCACCGAGGCTTGATTTAACTTTATTAAAAAGTAATTATTGGCCAGCTATAAAAGGACGTTTTTAATCGAGCCTTAAGGCCAGCTTTTTGGATTCGTTCAAGCGATTTTCACCCTCTTGCTTCTCATACGCATGATGGCTCATGTCATCATTAAAGGTCAAATTTCTGTGACAGGACATGGAGATTGTGATTAAATTTAGTGTAGCTATGGTACCTACATTTGTATTGTGTTCTTGGAATAATATAATTGTCTCGGGAAGACGTTGCAACGACGCGATTTAATATATTGAAGCTCAATTAATATTAAGATGCCAGTAGTAGCGTAAGTGTGTGAGTTTGTGTGTATTGAAACTTGGGAGAGCAGTGAACTAGTTAACTTAAATTCATGGCAAAATCAACGCAGATTGTGTCAAATTGACGTGTAATTTGTGTTTGATAATGATAACTTGTCAGAAAATCCTGAATCCTTCACTTAAGAAGCTTGCTAATAGTCCGAAGGCGTTACGATACTTTTTTTTATAAAAGCCTCCCACGCCCACGAGTGTTTTTCATCAGCCTCTGAGCTATGGTTTGATGCAGCAGAGGAAGTCCTATTATAGAAACAGGAATTACCGTCACTGATCAAATCGATCTGAAAACAACAGACAATACCTAGGTACATATTGTACATGCATTTTCCATTTTCCATCGCAAAATTTGTTTTGTGGAATAAAGTACCTATATTGAAATTGAGATTAATGACATACAATAATTTTTATGTAACCTTTGAGAAACACACACAAGTCCATCTAAAGCTGTAGCTAGGACAAAAACAATGGCGCGAAATTTCTTTTTTTTTCCACAGAAGCCCACGCGCGGCTCATTCAGCCTAGGGCTTGGGCGCGGCGGATGGAGGGCTAATTAGTCCGCAATTACCGCTAATGCAGGCGCACTGTTAATGAAGCGCGTCTCATTTGTGCCCGGCCACTTGTCCCGGCAAAGTGACACGGGGGACGACCAACCGATCCGACTGATCCGACACACCAAGCGATTCACGCTGGCGGAGGAAGAGTTGCGCTCACGTTCGCCAAGATCCAAAGAGGTCTGGCCTCTGAGCGAGGTGTCTGTCACCTCTATCTATTACCCCACCTTACTTCATAACTTCATGAAAGAAAGGTCACAGCTCGCTCAGGGCCAAGTCTGTAAGATTACATTTTTGTCACAGGCAGGGCTATTATCTCTTCTGTGACAGGGGGCTAGCGGCTAGACTAGACCATCATCGCCTCAGCTATGAAGGGATAGAAAAAGGTGTCCCACGTTTTTTATTCCTGCTATTTGTTCGGGAAGTACATTCCACTAACCTGAGACTGAGAGTGTTGCTCAATCCAAAAAAAAAACATATTTTACATTTTGAGAATCTATAAGAACTAAATGTCTTTCCTTCCTTCTTTTCCCAATGGTTTGCAAGAAGAAATATCTTGTTAGAGATAAGCTCGCCTTTGTACATTGTCTATATATTTTAAGTTTTCTGTATTTCATTCTTGTGTTAGTACAATAAAGAAATTACGAAATAAAAAAACTAAAACTGCGTTACGTTTTTTTGCCAAGAGAAGAAGAGAGAGCGATAGACAATGGACAATCGTTTTGGCATAGAAAGTCAAAAATCTTAAGTAACAAATATATTGAGACACATCAACATCCTACTCTAATTACAATAGTATTGGTAAAATGCCACACATACAGTCATACGGGAACCGCCCTGCAGCAGTTGTTCAAAGAACAACATAGTTGGCGGCGCGACGCGACGCGACTCGGTGTTACTTTCGTCTCTTGTCACTCTCGCGTCGAGTGTAGCTGTAGCTCAATTAATTTTTATTTCAAGTTCTGTACACCCTGTACCGTGCTAAGTAGGTATGTCTGCTTTTTAGAAAAGTTACTGATGCATGTTTAGAAACAGGGTTATACAGGATGTAACAGAAAGGTGTAGTCATATTTTAGGAGGTTGTTAGGGACATCATTCTGAGCAACTTTCACTATGAAACAAATTTGCTCAGAACAGCTTTAATTTTCACTTCTTTACACTAATCAGCTGACCGCCCCGGACCAAAACGTATGGAGCAATGAAAAATAAAGTTGTTTATCAAATTAGTTTCATAGTTAAAGTTGCTCAGAATGATCTCCCTAAAAACCCCCTAAAATATGACTACACCCTTCTGTTACACCCTGTAAACCAAATAATTATGTGTTATTGAGCTTTTTCTAAATCTACTTAATATAATTCTACACCTGATAATTGTGCCATTAACAATAGAACCTAAAATTCAAAGAGTTAGAGAGTTGACTCATTGAGATGATAGAGTAGTGAAAATACCGTAAATATGTAAAGTTAGTATATTGTCACGCAAAATTGAGTAGGTATTGAATAACTGGCTGTGGGCACAGTAATTGTTCTCTGCCACCCCGTATGGGAAAAGGCGTTACGCTTTGGTAAGTAAAAGTTGGCTATACTTAATTGATTGCCAAAGTGCCAACTAGGCCCACTAAATGAAACGCGAGTCAACGCTGCTGTTAGGTACCTATCTGGCTCTTTGCATTTGTTTCCTCATTCCTTGCTTACATAATTTCTATAGGTTCCCAAATAGTATCATTAGTAAATAAGCGAATTTCACCTTAGGCCCTAAACAGGCAAGTGGATGCCTATCCCATATTACTAATATAACTTTAATAGCAGCTCAGAAACGACACACAATATTTATCTAGATTGTAGGGCAACAGGAGTGAGGTATTAAACTAAATTATGGATGCGAGAATTAATGCTCCCAACCAGTAATTATGAGGTCGCATTAAGTTAATGTCTTTGGAGCACACACAGACAATATCGCGACAGTGTAAGTGTTTATGTGTGTATGTACACACACTATAGCAAGTAAGGAAAAGGCTGGGGTGTGTTGCGATAATGTTATTGATTGCAATTTGCGCGTTTTGATGGGGATATTTGAATGTATGGAGATCTGTTCTGTTACCCAAAAACTTGACTAGAATGTAAGTCTGTCTGTGCTTGGAAGACTTTTGGTGATTACTTGGACTTAGAAGACTTAGTAGATTGATGATGGCCAGGTTCAAGAAGTACCGAGTAGTTCTGTGACAGATTTATAATAGTAATTTTTCACACAACGACATGTATGGTTTATGCTCAGATCAATGAAATTCTTTGTTTCTTTCTTACTTCATGGATTTGACTACATATTCAAAAGCGCTTATCGGGGTTTCTTTGAAATAGGCACTGAGAGTAATTTCGTTTAATTTTAAAACTAGGATAACAATGATACAGGGAGAAAGTTTAAAAACCGATTAAGTGTTTATTTGAGTCCTTTCAAACACTTGAAAACGTATCGAAAGTTTTCCTTCAAAAACAAATAAGTGCAACAATAGCCAAGCTCTACCATCAACTACCACGAACTATAATTACGCCTATAATGCGCATAGATATCTACATATTTAAATTATAAAACTTACACACACAGACATACACACACACACACCCTGGTTGCTCTGCATTAAATAGCATTTACGATATCAAAGCAACATTAGAAGTGATCATTAAGACACGAATTAAGTAAATTGTAGAATGGAACGAAGTATAATTATTATTCTATCTAGAGATAAATGAGCTATTTCAAGCATAGATAAAGTAATGTTGGAAACTTATAGATCAGAATTTGATGTTTTATTACTCGCTGGTAAAAGAAACAGCACAACTCTCAACTCTCCTTTCCTCAGCTCTCAGCTATAAACCTCTCTCATCGGAACTTGGTTTGCTGGAAGAGAACACTTAATCATAAACCCGCCTTTGTATACAATTTTATGTACTACTTGTTATATTTTTTTGTGCGCAATAAAGAAATTATGAATTGTGAACTCTCTACCACCTGATTAAGATAAACGTTAACATATTTGGAGTAAAGTTACTGATGTTTTAGTCTGTGTTTATGTGACTAAGAACTATTCTATAAGATATGAATAGAACTTGTCACGGCGAATCGAATGAGCGCAAACTCTGGGTTTACAAATTCTTATCTTAGGGTTCCCTCTGCAACCTTCGAGCTCCATCATCAGACCAGGTTGATAGTACCATATTATTGTATTTTCATCTGAACTATATACGCAAACCAAGGGAACCCATGTATTTTCTAGGATACAAAATTTGATAAAAACCAAGTTTCATCGCAGTAACATATAGGTGAAGGTCGGGCCTCTCTTCGTATCTTAGACCATTAACCCCCTTCTTCAAAGTCTAGTCAACACGCGGGTTGGTGGAGGGGTTGAATACCCATACTACCACACAAAACTATAAGTAAATTATTATTATTACGAGCCTACCATGTCCCACTGCTGGGCAAAGGCCTCTCTCCCCCTCTTCCACTCTATTCGGTCCTGAGCGGTCTCCCTCCAGTCCTTGTCCCATAGACCCAACTCATCACTGCATCTCTTCTCTCCCGATACATTACATTATTACAAACACTGAACCAATTTTGACAAAACGTAGCGTAGCTAAAAACCGTTTACGGAAAACTGCACCAAAATCCATCCAACCGTTTAACTGCTTTTGAACGGCTGAACCGATTTTGACAAATCTTATATCTAAGAATTGTTTCTGGGAAACATTCTACCATTAACAAAAATCCGTTCACTTCATATTTTTATCAGGGATATTATTATGTTTTCCTAAGTTATTTAAATATTTTAACTGAATTCAAACTTTGAAATAGTAGGCCTTTCGTTAAATCTGCGGCAATACAGTACTTATAGGAAAATACCGGCCGGGCCGACTCCGTTTAGCCATTATCTAGGTATAATGAGCTGCATTAATTATGCTAATAGGTAATTGCACAAACAGGATGTGACGTCACAATCTTTGCTACACTGATAGCAACATACTTTAGGAGTTAGGTCTATAAAATTAAATGGCTAGTTTGTCTGTCTTGTCGGATAACAAATTGATATCACGCTACACGGGGTAGCAGAGTAATTCAACGTGGATGGATTCATTCGGGGATAGATATTATACATAGGTAAGTAAATGAGTAAAAGCCCATTATATCCCCACCGAGGGGCACGGGCCTTTAACCTGGATACGAGTAAGGGGTTCTGACCAACTACATGCTACAGTAGAGATAGTAGCCGGGACCTACAGCTTATGGGCCTATTAGATTACGCTGTCGGCAGGGCCCTGTCTGACTCACTGTCTCTTTCTAGTCGTTCCATCAGAGTGAGACGTCTATACAAATCGTGCCCTGCCGACAGCGTAATGTAATAAGCGCTTTAACGTGCCATCCGAAAAACGGAACGTTCGATAATGAACGTTCCCCTTTACTCGCAGAAGCACACCGCTCGAACGACCGAACAAAGGCGAAATATTGTTACCTATAGATGTGTCGGCGAACCAGTTAAGATATATTATATTAATTATCTCATTGGTACATGGCCAGCCCCAGTCCCCCTAGACAAAGTTAAACGCTAAGGACAGCGAAACGAAACGATAACTTTTTATATATGCGATTTGAAATTTGGCTTCGCTAAGGTGACGTCACGTAGCGATTCCAAATGTCAAATCGCATACATAAAAAGTTATCGTTTCGTTTCGCTATCCTTAGCGTTTAACATTGTCTAAAGGCACTGGAGTCAAACTTACATCTCCTGCGTGAGAAGCAAGCATTATACCCACTAGACTACAGAGATCATACGTACTTCGCCTTCTTACATGTAGTCCAGCTGCAAAACTGCTGTGAACGACTTCTTATTTTCAACCTTACGCCTTGGTAATTAAGTCCAAAACCAATGAAAATGGACTTATTTTGTGTACCTACTTTGGCAGGAACTATGCCTACAATGTGTAGTAGTCAATAGTTTTTTTTTTTTAATTTACTTTTTTCATGTGCATGCCTCTACAAGCTATGTATCATTATTACGAGGGTAGACTTACAAACGGTTTGAAAAAAGTTAAAAAGAAAAGGTTTCCCGTTTGTAACATCATTACAATGAGTGCCTCCGAGGGCGGTCACTAGCGCATTATAATTATATGATATCATTTACAACAGTAATGTATAATTTGCTTTTGTGTCAATTTTCTGGTGTTGACAGTGCGTAAAAATAATTTAAATACGTACACGATAAAAAGTGTGTATTATCATTATCAAGATGAGGAAGGGCATTAATTATTAAATACTTAAGTAACTTGGTTTTCCTAAGATAATTGTAACAAAAAGTAAAACTAAAAAAAACTACTTCCACTAACCCTATTAGATTAGATGTCAAGTGCTTTTTGTGTTTAAAACAAACTGTAACCCCTATTCCCCCCCCTCCCCCTTGGGGAATTAATTTCATCAAATCACATCTCAGTGCTACCCCACGCTACAAGGAACCTCTATAAAAAGTTTCATGGCTCTAGGTCCACCGGTTTAGGCTATGCGTTGCCCGTCAGCCACGCATAGTAGATTGTATTTGTACCTAGTATCGAGCAGGGTGGCCATGTGTGGTCTTCATCATCAGTTCCGCATCACAATATTATGCTTACCATGAGTAAATGCACGAGTTATTATGAAAAACACAAAAATTACTATAGGTCTGCCTATAACATTTGAAGAGTTCCCTCGATTTCTCCAGTATGCCATCATCAGATCCTGACCTGGTGTCAAGGCCACCAAGGGGAAAGTAAACCCTTTTAAACAAAAAATAATTTTCCAAATCGGTTCATCCGTCTAGGCGCAATCGGGGCACATACATAAAATTGTTGAGCTCCTCCTTTTGTGAAGTCGGTTAAAAATGAGATGAATTTATCACTGTGTAAAATTTCATAAAAACACTAAATGATATAATTACAATTAACCCCTCTATCGTCAAAAGGTGGGTTATGTATGGTACTTAAGATTTTAATCGGTACCTATGCTTCGCGTAAAAAGATATACCAAACGAGGACAACTTCTGTTTACCCCAAAACCAAAAATATAGTCATATCATTCAATTAAATTAAATTAAATTCAATTCAATCATGTAATTTATGTTTATAACTCGTATACTTCGGCCCATAATAATAAACCGTCTCAACTCTGAGAGCTATCTCGAACGCGTGAAAATTACATATTTAATATCACGAAACGTCATTGTGATATAGTGACACCGAAATGAACTGCACTCAGCTCTGAGATTTGTATCATGCGACGCACTGATGCAAATCTCAAACCTGAGTGCCGTTTATATTTTATTAGTTATTACAGACCTTAGAACTTGTAACATAAACATAGGTAGGTGCCTAAACACGTAGTGTTGATATTGCGATCAATTGAATCTTTAAATTATTATTATTGCGATATTGATTATTTTATCTGAATTGAATTGAATTATTATTGAATGTTTGCTATTATTATTTTATATTTTAAATACCATGTAATATTTGTACGCCCTTCTTGGGCAAAACACTGAGGTCTGAATTAATTAGTTACCAACCATCTGTAACATAATGTATACCGTGTTTGACAAATAAAATTTCTGATTTCTGATTTCTGATTTCTGATTGCTACCGAGCATTCGACAGGCGCAATCGTAAGTAGATTGGCCTTTAAATAATAGCTAATGGGAAAGTCCATTACACACCGATAATCGATAGTTATATTAGCTACTACTTAGCTCAGAACATTAATCAAGCTAATGTAGTGATATCACAGCTAGAGCTATAAAAGTATGAGTTGTTATAAACGGCGGTGGATCAGTAGTGAATTTACTGATATATAAACATAACATTTATAAAATATCACATATATTTAAGTTCTTGGCTCCACAGTAGGTACTGTTTTCACCAACCAACCAAGCTATACAACCAATTAAAAAAAACGCTTTAAAATCCGGCTACTCGTTTGATCTATAGAGAGTGCCAATGCCACAGACAGGCAGACGTAGATGCTACAAACTTATAACATCCCTTCTTTTGTTTCGTGGATTTAAAACCGCACCAAAACAACAGAATCGGAACAAAACCAACCAATTTAATGTATTTCACGGCCACACTTATTCCATGGATCTATTTATCACCATTACGAGCCGGATTAGGCGCGTCACGGCGCGGGTAATTATAGATCTTGGAATACTTAATGCGCGCTGGTAATTATATGGTCGCATTAGTGGAATGTCTCTGAAAACTACTTTATTCCGGGGCCGGATTCTGTAAGCAAATCGCATGGCATTTGGCTTTTCGACGGTAAGTTTTATGTTTTTATGAGCTAGTGCAACAGTGTGGTAAAGTAATATTTTCTTGGGGGTAGTTCCGAGACATCATTATAACCATTGATCTGAGCAACGTGATTTTTCACCTCTCCGTACATTTTGGGGTGATCCGTGATTTGTATGGCGATGTGAAAATAAAGTTGTTCTGATCAGATCGGTGTCATATATGGGTGTCATAGAATGATGCCCGCAATTCCTGCAAAATTACAAGTACACAGTTTCTTTTACATCCTGTATAATGAAAATTGACATACGCCACAAAATATTACTCTACAATTAAATAAGTACCTAGATAAGTAGAATTAAATTAACATAATACTAATGTTGTAACTGTAAGTAAAGCCTCACAAACCCACACACACACACATTTAATAGTAAACACCAGTTAATGTATAATTGCTTTTGCATTAATGTAACATTGAGAAACAACTAGCTTTGGGACATGCTAATGATGTCTGCCACTTCAGATAATTGCTTCGGGGTTCCGTAGTTTTATAGAGAACTGTTCAAGGTTAGAGAAACACGAATGGATAGCTGAACAAGCATATTTGGGCGCATAATTAGATTGCAGATAGGTAGGTAGTTATAAAGTTACTTAGTCGTGTATAAAATTGTGGTTTTTGTATTTCCATACTGGTGGCGATGGGGTGCCCACAGAAATATATCTATTTCTGTGGGCTAGCCCCAGGTCACAATGGAGTCTATTTTGTAAAGGCAGTGCAAACTCGCGCATCAAACGAAATATGCCGCCTCATCGCCTGCCTTGCAATATCTTTTTGCGTCGCCTGCGTCTTTAGGGCCCTAAATAGGGATGTTCGTTATTACTACACCTAATTAGGCGCCAAATTAGGCGACTAATTAGGCGTCAGGCAGAAAGTGCACTCATTCAGGGCAATATAATAGCCCTTGGATCTATTACACTGCGCTAAATTAGGGCCTAATTAGGGATGCTCGTTATTACACTATACTTAATTAGACGCCTAATTAAGCGACTAATTAGGCGTCAGAAAAAAAGTGCACTCATTCAGGGCAATGTAATAACCCTTGGATCTATTACACTGCACCTATATAATCAGGACCCTAATTAGGGATGCTCGTTATTACACTACACCTAATTAGGCGCCAAATTAGCCGACTAATTAGGAGTCAGGCAGAAAGTGCACTCATTCAGGGCAATGTAATAGCCCTTTTAGTATATGCCCAGCACTCGTAGAACGCCGTGTGCGGGGGAAGGTTTTGTCGCGGAAGATGAGAGACAGAAACACGTAAAGCGCGTGCTCTGTCCTTCACTCTCTCGCGTCGCGAACTCGCGACCCCCCGCTTGGGAGGAGTCAGGACGCTACGGGTGCTGGCTAAACATGCCCTTTCTATAAGGTGTAAATTAAGGTGCAACTTTGTTAGGGACATCATTCTGAGCAACTTTCATAATGAAACCGATTTGATCAGAGCAACTTTATTTTTCACTTCCCAGTACATTTTGGCCTGAGTGGGTCAGCCGATTTGTATGGAGAAATGAAAAATAAAGTTTCTATGATCAAATCGGTTTCATAATGAAAGTTGCTATTTATACAAACAGACAATAATTAAATTACACACTAACCTGTTAATGCTGTTTATAGACGTCGCACCAGAATTCTCACGCTCATTTCGTTCCCTCGCCGCCGCCGCGTACCGCTCAAAGTTTTCTCTCTCCTTATAATGCCTATCCGGCTTCGGAGATGATGCCCTTTTCACCTGCATCTGTGGCATATTGTTGGCATTGTTCTGCTGCACCGTTTGCAACAAATGGTTATTCTGCGGCTGCTGTTGCAACGCTTGCAACAATTCCTGCGCGTTTGATGCACCGTTCGACAAAAAGTTGGGTAGGCCTGGATTCATGAGCGCGTTTGATAGCGATGGGTTTAGCATGTTTGGTCGAATGTTGGATGATTGTTGGGGGGTAGAGTTGAGTAGCTGGTGGGGTTGGGCCATAGCTTGGAGGTTAGCTAGGGATGTGGAGACAACTTGGCCGTTGTTTAGCGCTAGGTTTACCATCTGGTCGTTTGAGTTGACGTGGTTGACCGGTATCGTTAGGATGGTCTGTGTGGCTATGCCTGCGGAACAATTGCTTTGATTAGATACATGGCGATAGAGGATTACAATTTTAAAGCCATTTTAAGAACTGTTTGGTCTTATCACATCGTTGAGTTGAATCAAATCGTTCTGTGATAAGTTAGTGAATGCAACAAGTCCCGCATCAGTATCATGCCTGCCCCCGCGGGGTCACGATGAGACGCTAGAAAGTGAAAGACAGGGCACGCGCGTTACATGTTTCTGTCCCTCTTCCGCGACAAAAACCCCCCCTGCACTCGGCTACAGAAGCAGCAGTCCAGAGGGACAGAGAGAAGCAGAGTCCCTCATCCTCCTGTGACAAATTCCGGGCCGCGCTCGCCATGCTACCGGTGCACATCTGTAGCCGCCTGCCGAGCACGGCCCGTATTTGGCCGCCCGCGCAAGGATGTGGGACGGGGTCACAAGGTCCTTACCTTGCGAGGTGGGTATCAGCAGTTGGGCTCCCTGGATGCCCTGCACCAGCTGACCTGATGCCAGGATGAGTTGCGGCATCGGCGACGGCATCGCTGGCGGCAGCATGTTGGCGTTGCCGACCGGGGTCGGTGAACCCATGCCTTGGGGTAAAAGGTTTATTTAATATTTAAGCCAACCCTGATCTATTTAAATAAGAGACCAAAAAAATGATCTGTTGGAATTTCTTTGCCCTTCTTACAGACCCTTATTCTGCTAAAAACCAATAAAATCACTCGATGTATGGTATGGACAAGGCCATTCAATGATAAAAGGGCCTTATATCTTGCTTTTTTCATTGTTATTTGATGAAGCTCCATAGTTTTATACCTTGAAGATATTGAAAATATCTCCAAATCTTCCTTTATCGGACTTATTTTCTCAGAAATACTGTACTCCTACGTTTACGTCCTGGCGTTTAGTACAAAGTACCCCTCTTGGACTTTGTACTAAACGCCATGGAGACTAAGATTGTACAGCTTTGGAGTATCCCGTCCCAATCGTCGAGTATAATATAATAATTGCTTGAAACCCATTGTCGGCCTGCGCCGGCGCCGTGACTAATTCTTGCCGAACAAAACTCTTCGACATGGAGCAAGCCCATCCCGCTCACCTTACAAGACTGTTAAACTCCGCATTAACATAACGTATTCATTTAAAGCATGACATTTCACATTTTGTAATAAATGGCTTTTTCTACGGCGCATCAATTATAACCGAAAAAAATGTATAATTAGGCCTATTAAAACAATAAAAATCTTAATGATCCCGCAATACTCGTAATATCCGTTGGTGAAAAAAATATGTAATTATACTCATTATTTAGATAGGTTTTTTCGTCCATTACGAAGTGGTCTAATGGCGGTGCGAGTGAAGTGTCTATCTTGAATTCATTAGATCGATTAGTTGCGGTAATCACCTAATTACGGATTACGTTGGCTCTAAGTTTAGAGGCTTTAACGTGCAAAGCGGGTTTTTGTTTTTGTTCTCATTTATCTTTTCCTAACTAAGAATATCCTTCCATTTAAATTTAATAAAAATTAATTTAAAATAGTATCTATAGGTATAGGAAAAGATGAGTCATGAGTTAGGTTAGGTCTATGAGATAAAGACTGGAGGAAGACCGCTCAGGATCTGACGGAGTGGAAGAGGGGGAGAGAGGCCTTTGCCCAGCAGTGGGACATAATAGGCTCATAATAATAATAATAATAGTTATAGGCCCAGTTTCCGATTTTGAATCGAGTAGAGTTGATTTGAAATGAATTTGAAATCGAAGGATTTGAAATGAATTCAGATAATTTTTAATATCCATGTAACTGTAGCTTTAAAATCAAAATTAAAGCGTCACGCCTTTTCCCATACGGGGTGACCCACAATTGCTGGTTATTCAATACTCAATTTTGCAAACAGGGGCCAGTCAATCACCGCAGCAAATTTAGGAAATTGCACGTTTTCTTAAAAATCTGTTATTAATTAATTACAATGTCCAATGACAAGACGTCTGAACATCTGTTTAATTTAACATTTCTACAAGTACAAGTTGGCAATTATTGACAGTTCACTTTAATGATTCTAGCTTCTAATTTGATTGTAAATATCGTAAATTCTCGAATGCTAATTTGATTCCAATTGTTAGATAGAGAACAAATTATTTATCAGACTATTTTAATTTTATTTTTCATTTATGGCATTATGAGAATAAAAGTTTGAGTGGGGTGCCGATAGTGACTTGTTTTACTGAAAATAAACAACATCTCATCAGTTATACGTGATAGTATTTTTTTCTTAAAATTATAGTCTTTTTCGCCATATTAAATCGGTCATCTTCACGCGCTTGAGCTAACTCTGAAAGCTGACAGCTGTTTGTATTACGTACGACCTAAGCCTGAAAAAACCTATACAGGTTTAAAGTTTAACAGCGCTTTCACATAGAGGAATTTTCGTCGCACGACTGCAGCGCTTCTAAGTCGCGCGTCGACAGCCGTGCATTTGTAGCTAACGCTAGGAAACACCTTTTTCTTCGATTGATTATTTTGCCTTTACACCGCGCAACGAAAACGCCTTTAGTGAAAGCACTCTAAATCAATTAGTCTTACTCTAAATCAATTAGTCTTACCCGGAGCGCTAACACTCAGGTTGAGCGGAGAATTGACGACCTGGCTCGGCATACTTGTCAGCCCCTGCAGGTTGGCAGCGAGCTGCGACATCTGCTGCGACAGTTGCTGCGACATCGGCATCGACTGCTGCTGCATACTCGCCAGGCTCTGCAGGTTTTGGAACATCGACGCCACTGGTAGGGGAAAGTTTCGGGTGTTAGTTTCGATCTGCGGTTTACGTGGGTAAATCTTATCCGATGGCTTGCTCGCGTTTGCCTCAGACATGAAGTCGGTGGAGGTGGCATATGTTAGGTCAGGTCGTCAGTTAGTTAGGTTGTCTTCGTGCAGGAATTTTTGAATTTGGAATCTAAGAAGTACTGGATAATACAGAAGCAAGGGTCTTTTGTCCGAGTGCCCGTACTCAAAATACTCCTACTGGTAGGAGCACAAGGACACCCGTTTCCTTTGCATTAGGCAAAGGAAACGGGTGTCCGTGCATTAGGCAAACGTGTCCGGTCCGGATAGACTGGTGATCTTAGCTAAAAAATCCTCCTTTTTCGAGGGGCACAGGCCTTTACCCGGATACTAGTAAAGTAAAGTAAAAAAGTAAAGTAAAAATTTCGTTTATTTGCAAACAAGTGTACATCATGGATGGAATGCCCTGTCCCTCAAAATAGCGTGAGCTGTGTCTTGAGAGACAGTAAAATTAAACCTTTTTCCACCACGCTGGCTCAGTGCGAGTTGATGGAGGGGTTTTTGCGACTACTATATGCTACCGAGAGTGCTCCGTGGTGTAGTGGGTTTCACCTTGCTTCTCACGCAAGAGATGCAGGTTCGAATCCCGGTGCTGACCATGTACCAATGAGATGATTTATTTGTCTTAAGTACATTATCGGACACTCCGTGTGTCGGATGGCCCGTTAAGCTGTAGGTCCCGGCTACTATCACTAC